>JAANYP010009289.1:0-30602 GCA_020465985.1 Centrapalus pauciflorus
CTAAGACAGTTTGTCCAAGCTGCTCTGTCTGCTGAACAGGCTGGACATAAACTGTCTACGCTGCTCTACACTGTTAAGCAGCTTGGGCAATTTTAAAGTGTTCTGTTCTTTGTGAACAGAACCTGTTCTTTGTGAACAGGCTAAACACTTTATGGAATATGTTTCCAAGTCATCATGTATTGTTTTTGACTACAAGATCAGTTTACATAGTCGAAGACAAAGTGGAAAATAGAACTGCTCAGCCTGCCCACGCTGTTCTGTAACATGAAGACAAAAGGTTATTTGAAAAAGGGTGACAGACCTTTTTCTTATATCAAAATAGGCCTTTACAAGGAAGAAAGACGCAAAGTTGACATTCCTAAATTAGTTAAAGGCAATGCAACAGTAGACAAAGTGAAAAGACAAAAGTTCTGCACATGTGAAGACAAGTCTGCTTTTCAGAAAAGTGCAGAAAATGTTATGTTGTCTTTTCAACAAGACTTCTCCTTTTTCATTTCGTCCAATGAAGATGTTTCTCTTAGATCCTCTGAATGGGTATAAAAGGAAGCTTCTAAGGACAGAAAGAAGAGTGAAGAAAGCTAAGTGCTGAAACCAAGAGTGAACGTGCAAGTGTGATTTTCATGCATGTAAGCCTTCTGTGTAAATCAGTATCTGTGTGTCTAAGCTGTTTTACATAAGCTGTTCCCTTAAGTCTTGTAAACACAGTGAGTGCTTCTTAGTGAGTGTATTCATTGTATACTAGTTTGAGTTTGTCTTAGACTAGTGAACATACTGTTGTATCTGTCATCTCAGCTTGAACTATTCCGCAATCAAGCTTGTTTGTAATTAACAAATTGTTGATAATACATACAAACATTGAGAAAATAGTGCGTAGTTTTTAAATAGCTGTATTCACCCCCCCTCTACAGCTTAAAGCTATATACTTTGGGAACCTCTCGGGACCTACAAAAACAGACTGTGAAACATCCAAAGAAAAACTCTCAAAATTCAAAAAATCCAAAGGCCAAACCTCCTACAGCATCAGTTCCAAAGAAAACAGTAGATCACAGGGTCACAAAAGTTAATAAAAAACAGTCCACACCAAAAACAAGTTTTAGCTAAACCAAAAGTAAATTTTAAACAAATATGGTGTGTCAAAGGTACAAACTCAGGTGAACCTGTTGATAAAAATGTTGAAACTGCCAAGTCTAAAGTTGAGACTGCTAGTGCAAATTCTCAAGCTGTTAGCACTACAGACTCAATTCAGACTGTCAGGCTCAAAATTGGGACTGGTAATGGATCATCTGAGACTGTTACTGAAAAGGATGGAAAAAATACCTAGATACCTCATGTGCTAACTAAGTACTCTCCACAAACTCCATCAGTGGATCTTACTAAGTATAAGAAATCCAAGACAGTATTTAGTTATGTTAATGCACAAGGACAACTCAAAACCAACTTGGTTTGGGTTTACTCCACTACTAACTAAGTTGTTATTTGTGCAGGGCAACCACAGGTCACCACATAAAACCAGATGGCATTTGGACAGTGGATGCTCTAGGCACATGACAGGCAATTCTGAGTGCTTGTCAAATTTCAAAGGCTTTGATGGAGGATTTGTTGCATTTGGAGGCAACTCCAAATGAGGTAAGGTTATAGGTAAAGGTACTGTTAATGCAGGCAACATGATTTTCAATGATGTTTTGTATGTTGAACAGCTTAAGTATAATTTATTGAGTGTCTCTCAAATCTGTGACGAACAAAATATTGTTTTGTTTACAGATTCTGAGTGCATTGTCCTTTCAAAAGATTTCAAAATTCCTGAAAATCTTGTTTTATTAAGAACACCAAGAAAGGACAATGTATATTGTTTGGACACAGAACTTTTATCCAAATCAACTACCTTAAGCTGTTTGATATCCAAAGCATCATCCAATGAGTCTGCTCTTTGGCATAGAAGGATGTGTCACATGAACTTCAAGTCCATGAATGTTTTAGTCAAAAAGAATCTGGTAAGAGGTTTACCACAAAAGGAGTTCATATGTGATGATCATTGTGTAGCATGTCTTAAAGGCAAGCAACACAAAACTTCTCATAAGGCCAAAGAAGTAAATTCAATCCCATCTGCTCTACATCTGATTCATATGGATCTATTTGGTCCAACATCTGTTTTGAGTTTGAATAAAAGGGCCTACTGTTTAGTTATTGTTGATGATTTCACCAGATTTACTTGGGTTTACTTTCTTAGGTCTAAAGATGAAACTGTTGAGCTACTTAAGTCATTTATTCTTAAGATAAAAAACCAATCCAACTCAAAAGTTAAGGTGATAAGATCAGACAATGGAACTGAGTTTAAAAATCACATTCTAAACCGCTTTTGTGAGTCCAAAGGTATTGCTAGGCAATATAGTGCACCAAGAACACCACGGCAAAATGGTGTAGCTGAAAGAAAGAACAGATAATTGATTGAGGCTGCTAGAACCATGTTAGCTGATTCAAAACTGCCAATGACCTTTTGGGCAGAAGCAGTCAACACAGCCTGTTATGTTCTAAATAGGGTTCAGATTGTTCAATCACAAGGGAAAACTCCATATGATTTATTCCATAATAGAATACCCTTAATAGTTTTTTTCAAGTCATTTGGCTGTCCATGCACCATTCTTCACACTAAGACTGACTTAGGGAAGTTTGAAAGTAAGGCTGAAGAAGGTTTCTTTGTAGGATACTCATATTAAAGCAAAGCCTATAGAGTATATAACAGTGTGTCTAAAACCATTGAAGAAAGTGCCAATGTTGAATTTAATGAAAATACTGCAAATGTCAAAGGCACTGGTCCTGATTGGTTGTTTGATTTAGATTCACTAACAAATTCTCTGAGCTTTGTTGAGTACACTGCAGAAGCTGATGCAAACAGGATTGAAGCTGTCAACACAAATTCTCATGCTGTTAATACAAATTCTCAAGCTGTTGGCACAAAATTTCAAACTACTGCAGCTCCAAACAATTGGGATGAGTATACAACTATACCACTTCTGTCATATGACCCTCCAGGGGTTCTGAATGCTCAACATGATACAAATCCAGACACTGAAGTGCCACTCCCAAGTCCTGAGAGAACAGCTCCAACACAAAGGGAAACAGTCCTAGATTCAAGTCAAGCTGTTCCAGAAGCTGAACCATCCATTGGTCCTGATGGAGATGATACAAACCTTGGATCCTCTTTCCAGACAGAAAGAGAGCCTACACTCAGAGTTCACAAGTATCATCCTCTCAATCAAATAATGGATGATCCATGTACACCTGTGCAAACAAGGAAAATGGTTCACAATGAAACTGCTGCTGCTGAACAAGCAGTTCCTGAATTCAGTCTAGCTGCTTTTGAACATGCCTGTTTCATGTCTCAGCTAGAACCTAAAAAGGCATCAGTAGCATTGAAAGATTCATCCTTCTACAGAATGGGTTCAAGAGAGGCACTCTGGACAAAACACTATTCACAAAGTCCATGAAAGCTGAGATTCTGCTTGTACAAATCTATGTTGATGATATCATCTTTGGCTCAACAAATGATTGTCTGTGCAAAGAGTTTAAGGCGTTAATGCACAAAAAGTTTCAAATGAGTTCAATGGGAGAACTCACTTTCTTTCTAGGATTGCAAGTCAAGCAGAAGCCCACTGGTCTCTTCATCAGTCATTCAAAGTATGTTAAAGACATACTGGAAAAGTTTGGGTATCAAGACAACAAAGTTGCAAGTACTCCAATGGATCCTCACAAGCAGCTCCATACAGACAAAGATGGCATAGATGTGGACATTCATTTATACAGATCTCTTATAGGATCTCTTATGTATCTAACATCTTCTAGACCTGATATTATGTTTGTTGTCTGTGTGTGTGCTAGATTTCAATGCTCTCCAAAGGATTCTCATTTGGTTGCTGTTAAGAGAATCTTTAGATACCTCAAAGGCCAACCACATTTAGGCCTCTGGTATCCTAAAGACTCTCCTCTTGAACTAACAGCCTATTCTGACAGTGATTATGGAGGATGCAATATTGACAGAAAATCCACAACTGGTGGATGTCAATACTTGGGAACAAGATTGGTCTCTTGGCAGTGCAAAAAGCAAACAATTGTCTCCACATCATCTACTGAAGCAGAGTATGTAGCAGCTGCAAGTTGCTGCTCCCAAGTAATGTGGATTCAAAATCAACTGAGAGACTATGGTATGAATTTCCTATCCACTCCCATTTATATTGACAATTCAAGTGCAATTAGCATTGTACAAAATCCAGTGAAATTTCCCAAAACCAAGCATATAGAAATTAGATTTCATTTTATAAGGGATTGCAATGAGAAGAAATTAATCCAAGTTACCAAAATTCACACTGATGATCAGTTAGCTGATCTATTTACAAAACCATTTGATGTAGGAAGATTCACCTTTCTAGTATCAAATATTGGTATGGTTAACATGGATTAATTTGCTTTTCTGTGTACATATGCTTGATTAAGGGGGAGTCATTGTGTCATTAACAGTCGCCCAAATTTTCAACTAACAGCTTGAGTATTTTCTCAAGCTGCTAGTTCATTTTCTCGGACTGTTAGTTGTTTCACCTGATCTGTCAAAGTGTGCAGGGTAATATGGTCATTTCCATAAGTGTGTGCGCAGGTTTAGATATTTTCAAAACCTTTAAAGGTTCCAGTTTCGTTCTATTGTAACTACCAGTTGCAAAATATCTTCTTGAACCCTTCTTGATTCTCTGAAACAATTCCCACGCACATCACTGAAACCCTAAAATCTCCGATTAATCTTCAATGGAGTTCGTCAAAGAACATAACTGTCTTCCCTACTCTCTCAAACACGCTGAACTTGAACTGCTCCATGACATAATGGAATTCCTTCGAAGTTCCCATATAAATCAAGCCCTCAATATCAATCCCACAATATACATCTCACATATTGAGCAGTTCTGGAACCGTGCTTCTGTTAAAATCATCAATGGAGTCCCTTCTATGAAATCCAAAATCGATGGCACTACCATCACAGTGACTGAGGAATCCATTCGACAACATCTGCATCTTCAAGATGCCTCAGGTATAACAGACCTATCCCTTAATGAGTTACATATTGGTCTTTATAATATAGGATATAGGGGTCCTGCTGATTTTTTTACTTTCTTTAAAGCACATTTTTCTCCTAAATGGAAATATCTTGTGCACATTATTCAGCAGTGTATCAGCCCTAAAAGAACTGGTTGATCCGAATTTTCATCAAACATTGCCACTGCCTTGGTGTGCTTTTCAACCGGCCAACAGTTTAATTTTTCAAATATGATCTTCCAGGGGATGTTAAGGCATCATTCCCTAAAGAATGGGAAATTTTTTATGTATCCTAGATTTTTAGCAGAAATAATTGCTAAAACTTGCACAAATTTTAATATACATAAGAGGATACATGTTTCCCATAGGCACTCACTATCTTCTATTAAAAGGCTTTTAAAGCCAAGTGCCAATTTTTTCAGTGTAGATGTTCCATTGCCTTCTGCAATGATGAACATCATTCCAAGAAACAGAGGAGAGGGTCCTGAGCAGGCTCAGCCCAACACTACTGCTTCACCCCCAGGACCCCAACCCACTCCTCATGATACACAAATGCCTTCAGTTCCTTTTGTTAAGCCCTCATCCCCACTACTACTATATAAAAGGAAAAGAGGTCCAGGAGCTCCTTCCTCCTCAGCCCTCAGACAAGAGCCAAATAACCGTGTGCAGGAGGACACTTCTGCACAGAATATCCAAAGGGCACCCATTGAGGACACTCCCAACCTCAATCAGGAGGTGGACATCTCACCAGAGATTGTCCATATGGGTTCTATGGCTGGCACTACTGTTGCTTCTGCACAAGAGGCATAGGACAGTGCCAACATCTCTAAGACCACACCCATGGCAACAGCAGGTGTGCAAGCACCAGCTGGAAGTCCCCAGTACCAATAACAGAGGGGCCTAGAGGTTTCTACTTCTGGTATTCATGCCCGTGATAGATCACAAGCACCACATTCGTTTGCTGATCTTGAGGCTAGTCTGCAACTTATGCTATTAACGGATCCTAAGTTGCAACCTGTTGTAGCAATGTTGCAATATCATCAGTCCATCATTGCTGCACAGGGGGCACAAATAATTGCTCTTAGGCAAGCAGAGGCGGCTCAAAATCAAAGAATGGATTATCTCCATAAAGGGTTTACCCTCTGTGGGAATAAGATCATTCAATTAGAGCGTATGATTCAAACCCAAGTGGCAAAGGTTGTAGGTCCTCCTGACCAAACCAATGCTTCCAAAAAGGGGGAGAATCAGGAGACCCCAAAAGTAGTCCAAGCAGCTCCAACAGAATCAGTCCAAGCAGCTCCAATAGTTCAAGAATCTAGGCTAACAGTCCCAACAGCTTCTCAAGCTGTTAGCCTAGAAACTCAAGCTGCTCCTTCAAAAGCAACTGGAGTTGTTAAAAGATAAGGTATTCAAGCTCCCATCAGTTCAGTCCAAGCTACAACTTCTGCTACAATATATAAGGGCAAGGGCATTCTTATAGAGTCTCCAAAGCACAAATTGTCTACCAAAGAAGCCCAGATTGCCTTTGATGCTGAGAGTGCCAGAAAGCTAGCAGAAGAACAAGATAAAGCTTTAGACCAGCAAACCCATGCCCCAATGCAAGATGATGAGACCTTAGGAGATTATCTAAGAGGGTTTGTGGTCAAGCAAGGTGAAAGGAAGAGAAAGATGCCCACAGGGCACTCAAAGGCTGAGCCAAGAAGATTCCTGATAAATTTTGCCTTTGCAGATGGTATTCCAAAGAAGATAGCTCAGTCTATGAGCACAGAAAGGCTGCAAGATATCCATGATAAGGAAATGGAAAAACGTAAGGTAGCCAAAATCTCCCAAGAAGTCCAAAGATCAAAAGTTTCAGTTCAAGCTGCTGCCAGTAATCCTGCTCCTTCTGTTCAAGCTGTTGCTCCTATTCCTCAACCAGAGCCAATCTCACAAGCAAAGCTTGATCAGGTCAAAAAGGTGCTTTTTGAGCATCAGCTGCAACAAGTTATGGAGATAGAAAAGTCTCTTGACCAACATGATTTCTCCAAACCTCTTATTACTTACTGGTATGCTAAGCCAATGGATAACATTGACTTAAGATATCATTTTGTAGTAAGAAGAGAAACTGGTCCTGAGGAAGAGTATAAAAGCATACGGGCATATGGCTCAAGGGATGACAAGAGATGAGCTTACAAGGATGTATCAAGTTGGGACTGCTACTCAAGTCAGATCTTCCCTCCCACAAGTAAAGCAAGCTATTAAAGATCTACAGAGCATTTTTGATCCAGAGTCAATAAGGAAGGATATAGAAGATGCCAAGGAGATGAAAGTTGTACAAGTTGATCTGTTTGTCAAATCAAAGACTTACAGAATCAGGTTTGCAAATGGATCCTGCATATTCTTAAATTTTGAATTCTATGATCTTCCAAAGGCTATGCTACTTCAAATGAGGTCAGCAAGAATATACTGTGATAGTGAAGATTTGAAGAGCGAGTTTTTGAAGGCTGTCAATCAGAAACTTGCACAGTTGTAAGTTTTTGAAAGCCTTGGTTTGTAAATAATAGTTTACTTATTTTATTTCCTTATTTGTATAGAACTTAAAGTCTTGTGTAAAGAATTTAAGTTAGGGGGAGATTGTTGGGAAATATTCTAAGTAGTTCAAACTGTTAGTTAGACTTCTCATACTGTTAGTAGAATTTCTATGTAAGTACAAAGTTCATGCTGTTAGTTGAAGAATCTCGAGCTACTAGTGTAAAAGTTCATGCTGCCAGAGTAATTTTACTCAAGCTGCCCTGCTCAAACTGCTAAGAGATTCAAGCTGCTCAACGATTTCGTAAACAGAAAGTGCTGATATTCAGGAAAAGATATCTACATGAAGATTTCAGCATATCTACTATCAGAGAAGTCAGAGTCCTTTAAGGAAACAAATCAGAAAGCATTATAAATATATAGAATAGGTTTTCCTATTATATTAGAAGTTTTCTACGTATTCAAAGTTTGTAATTGCTTTTTGTTTAAGTTTTCATAAGCCTTTAAGGTTGTAAAACCCTAAGAACAATTTGTGTTCTTCGTCTAATCAAACAGATTAGAGGTGATTGTAATCATTCTGATTTAGCAATACAAGCAGTTTTGATTATTACTTGTGTTTATTTGTTATTGATTCTGAAAGCTTTTATCAAAATAATTAAGTGTTATTCCGCAAACTTCTTAATTAGACTTTGATTCAATACAAGATTATTGGTTTACACTCTGGTCAATTCAAATCAGTTAATCTTAGGTACTAGATCCTGACAAGATGGTTTTCTAATTATTAGCATTAAAATTTTCTAATCTTTGTACTTTTTAGAAATTTGTAGGTGCTCCTAGTGCAGGCCAGTGAAGAAACAATTGATTTTTGTTATAGGATATCAAATTAAAAAGATCTGCAACTTTGAGTAACAAAGTATTCATGCATCCAATGATGGGATTCCGCTATTGTAGAAGTTCGAGTCAGATCGATGCAGATGTGGTATGTCATGAACGTGTTCCCAGAAATTAATGCTAAAATCAGATGGTTTCCTATTCAAACAATTGGTTGTTCATGGGATTTTAAGTTTTTAACAATCATATGATTGGTCAGTCTAAGATGCATTGTTATTGGTTAATTTTCGTAAATTAATACTATAACTATTGTGCTTTCTTATCAGTTTTTATTTTTTTGAATTATAGAAAGTAACTGAATGTAATTACTTTTCATTTCAACGTGAGACACTTTGATAAACGTGTGATGCTATTGCTACCAACATTCACTTTTCAATTGATCGCAGCTGCAATGTTAATTATTGACGAAAGTCACATGTGTTGGGAGTTCAAATACAGATGCGTTAGGGTTTCTAACTTGACACAATGATTTCGGGAGAACCCAAACTATCATTTCAATTAGATAAGGTTTTTTTTGCTTGTTGATTGGTTTTAATATATAGGTTTCATTATTGATGTTCAATACTGCAGAGCTTCATACTAATTTTCAATGATGATATAGTGATCTCTAATGTGCATTCTATCAACTTGATGATTTAGTGTTGCATATGTATTTTGACTCGTTATTTGTATAATGCTTAAAGTTGCAAATTAATCATGGTTTTTATTGTTGAAGAATAGTGAATACTTTCATTCCAATTACAAAACTGTAAATTTTAATCTACTGGAAGTCTGGAACCAACTAATTTAATTACAACATCAAGCCATCATAGTTCACAATGCTAAGTAGCTCTTCATCAATTTATTAAATATTATATTTGTTAATATTATATTAGGAAAGTGTCGTAGTCAAGTGGGAACCATGAAACTATGGATCAAATTGGGACAAAATCTGTAAGAAACAGAGATGTTTTATTTAATGGAATTGAATAGGAAATCAAACCATAAATTGCATAGCTATTGACTGCTACTCCATTCGTTGCGTGGAAAAAAGTCAGGTGCTTATAATTGCATGCTGGTGCTATCCTTATATAGGAATGGAAATAATTTTTAAAAAGAATACATATTAAAATGAATAACAGAGTGGTCTCCATAGTGGTGTACAAATTGAGCAGAGATGCCTCAACTTTGCCCTCGAAAGTTGAGCTCCATCCTTGACAAGAGCAGGAATCTCACATACAAAACTTTAATTTGAATTGTTGTTGGGTCCGCATCCATGGAACTCGGTTATGTCCGATTTACAGTTCATATTCTCCCCCTTAAGTCGGACACATTTTAGTGAATCCTACTTGTGACAAAGTTTTTGTAAAGCTCTATCAGCTTGTTGATCTTTTGAATTCACATGTTCGACGATGATGTGTCTGTTTTCAACACATTCTCGTATGAAGTGAAAACGTATGTTAATGTGTTTACTTCTCCTGGATTTTTCATTAAAACAATCGCAATAAAGGAATCGGCTCAATACAATGTCTCGTAAGTTCCATCACCAAATTTGCAAGCCAAATATATAGCTTGGCATGGAGCTGTTGTTGCTGCCATGAACATGGATTCACATGAGGATAACGCGACAATTTTCTGTTTATGAGATTGCCACCAGGGGCAAACTTAGTATAGGATAATGGGTGTCACTCGACACCGGTAAATTTTCAAAATACTGAGTTTGATATATGTATCAAAAATCTGAGTGACACCTAAGAATTTTTTTAGTGACACCTACGAAATTTTTTTATGATTATAATATACATATCTAATTTATATTTGTTGTTTTTATTACTTAAATTTATTGAAATAACACTGAGTTTAATCAAAAAAATTTTAGAAAAGCCCAACAAAATATAAAAACACTATTAAACAATAAGTTAAATAAATTAAGTTTAGCCCAAAAAATTTTTAAAAGCCCCAAAGACTACCTAAAGCCTTTGAAACATGAAACCCTTAACTTTTTTCAGCTACTACTCACCTTCAACGTCTGCTCAACTCCTCACCTTCAACGTCTCACCTTCAAAATTCTGTTCACCTTCAACTTCAGTCTTCTGCTCACCAACTACGGCAACGAGGCGGCGACTCCACTTGCTGTTGCCATCCGCCTCATGCCCTTCGCCTGCCGCTGGACATTGGCCCTCCGCCTATCGGCTGCCGCTGGCCTCGTCATATTTGACGGTCAGTCGGCCATTATCACTAGTACAAAAACAGTCTTTTACCCTGGTTTTTTTCGTAATAGACCCCGGTTTTTTAACCGGGGTAGAAGGGGGGGAGGTAGTTGACGTAGGACATAGACCCCCGTTTTTTAACCGGGGTAGAAGGGTATTGAACCCCGGTTCCTTTATAAGCAACCGGGTTTGAAAGTCTCTAACCCCCCGTTATAATTACTAGAAGCTCCCTTTTCGGCCTAGGTTTTTTAATAATAAACCGGGGTTAAAAACACTTTTTTTTTTTAATATTTCAGTACTAATAGGATTTCCAAAACCTGTTAATATTTCTAATCAAAATGCTACCTAAAAACTTCATAACTAATAGGATTTCCACCTCCTTCACTACTACAAAAAACTAATATAACAAACCCAATTCATACAACCATCATTTGTCTAAACTTGAAGGAGAAACTATTTCAAGCACTTGGTTACCTCATATTGATTCAAGTCACAAAATTACTTTGAAAACACATCCTCAAATTTCCCTTCAAATATAAATGTTGCAGCTGGAAACATACGAGAATATGTGGCTTACCTAACAGCATATTTTACATGCACATAGATCATTAAGCATTTGGCTTCCATGTGTGTATTGACTAGCAAAACCTACATAAACCAAAAAAAACTTAGGAATTCTAAGTGAGATATATAAATAAAATGACAAGGGTAATGATCACAATTAAATATACTCTTGTATACTTTAGATAGGTTAGAATGACTAAGCATCATAGGAAATGCATAAAACAATGTAGTTGAGAAAAATGGGGGCACTAGAGTAACTCCACAAAATGGTTTTACCTCTTCAAACTAAAGGCATTAAACAGTTTGTTGGGATTTCTTACACTCAAATACACAGGAATTTACTTACTAATATAATATTTATTAACAATCTTTCTGAAATTCACACTTACAAATGATTACATTGGACCTATATATAATAATCTAAAGGGTGCGTTGAATAGTCGCAACTCTTCGTGGTACCCTTTCATGAAAAGTCACAACCTTTATGAAAAGGTGCAACCCTTCAAGTATTCCTAAATACTAATTAGGTCCTTCTACTTACTATAATTTACATATCCATACATCATACTTTACATACTTTACATAATTAACATACTAATATAAGATTGATAGGGATTAATCCATCATTCACCCCCTTAATCACGATCATCTTGTCTTACAGCAATGTAGGTTCATCATCGCTTAGATAGATGAGATGTGCTTCTTGCTTCTTGTCTTTCTCTTTCCGTTTTGAACGTTCGTAGGCAAAGTGACCAAATTCTCCACGTTCATAACATCTCATTCTATTTTTTCTTCGTTCTTGATTCGTACCTCTTTCACGTTCTTTTCTTTCTTTATTGAAGTTTCTTCCTCGACCTTTTCCTTGGTGTTGAACTCCTGTAGTTGCCATTAGAAGGTTTCCTTGGTGATATTCTTGTGGTTCATCTTGACTTTTAAGGCGTTTTTCAAAAGTTATTATTCTTCCTGTTGCTTCTTCAAATGACATGCTATTAACATCCGAGTATTGTTCAATTGATGCTACGATCGGTAGAAACTTCTTTGGGACTGAGTTCAGTAGCTTTCTTACTTATGAGTACTTTGTCTTTAAGATTCGAACCAAGACTTTTGATCTTGCCTCTTATGCTTCCTAATTTTCCTGCAAAGTTGCTCACTGTTTCGTTATTCTTCATTTTTAAAGCCTCCAATTCGCTCCTTAAAGTTTGTAGGCGTGCTTGTTGAACTCGGTTTTCTCCCATGTATCGTACTTTGATAGACTCCCATACTTCTTTCGCACTTGCATACTGTGAAACTTGCATTAAAATATCTTGTGGCAAAGTTGTTAGTATCTTCTTTCGCACTTGCAAACGTCCTTGGTGAATTTCTAAGACTGTTGCGTACTGTGTGTTCCTGATGGTATATGAAGAGGATCGATCAAGCCTTCGCTCTGATACCAATTGTTGGGATTTCTTACACTCAAATACACAGAAATTTACTTACTAATATAATCTTTATTAACAATCTTTCTGAAATTCACACTTACAAATGATTACATTGGACCTATATATAATAATATAAAGGGTGCGTTGAATAGTCGCAACTCTTCGTGGTACCCTTTCATGAAAAGTCACAACCTTTATGAAAAGGTGCAACCCTTCAAGTATTCCTAAATACTAATTAGGTCCTTCTACTTACTATAATTTACATATCCATACATCATACTTTACATAATTAACATACTAATATAAGAATGATCGGGATTAATCCATCACAGTTCCATTTGACAAATTAGAGAAAACGCAATCCAAATCGACACATTCATGAGTAAATGGGTGAAGATTGCTACCTCTATTTTCCAAGAAAACTTCAAATAATGAAAAAGATCACTTGGAGACATCAGAGAACACGTGAGACTTGAGAATTTGTTAAACTTCAAATAACGAGGTGCCACTTACCTTCTGCAGCACAAAAGGCGTCTCTCTTGACCATTTCATAAAATACTTTGGGCGCGATCATTAATCACAATCTAAAAGACAACTCGTTACAACTTACAAACTTTTAATCAATACAAAATAATCTCTACATGAATACAGAAAACAAAGGGGGAAAAGAATCTAAAACTTACAAGGAAATTTATCTCGCATGGCGATGGAAGCAGCTTAAACCAAAATATATGTATGTGTACTAAAATGTTTGGGAGTACATAAAAGAACCCACTAATCAGCACAAACAAATAGCAAAATAGAAAAACAATTCACTAACTGACAAAATCTTTGCTAATCAATTTTATTTCTAAATTCACTGTTTTTTTCAGTGAACTCACTGTTTTTTTTTTATCCAGAAATCCATTTTTGAAATCCAATAGCATACCATCATGGCATCATTGATCCACCATGAGTCAAACCAACTTTGCTATATTATTAATCATCAAGCTTTATATTCACAAAGCAAGGCTGCAACCTAGTTATTATCGGCAAAATATAACAGTAAACGAATCAAACACTATGCAATATAAAGATAATACAAAGTTCAAACTAATTAAACTTAGATCACATTCTCTTATTTCTATACGTGTGATAGACCTTACCAAAAAAACAATTTGTATCATGCTTCGATATTGATTCTCAAATAGTTCAACATTACGTACTCACTTTTAAATTTCAACAAGTAATAAAACAAAAAATCACAGCTAGCAACTTACATAAGAAACTGCTGCACAGTGATGAAATATTACTAGTGACAGGCTACTAATGCCTTGGTTTTTTCTTTCCAGCGGCTGAGACGAGAGGTGTTCGTGATCAGAGAGGCGGTTGGCTATGGTTGCTGTAAAATAATGACCCATCACGTACTTTGAAAGACTGACCAACAATGTGTATGTTTGTGTTTTGCACAATCGACAAGTAGATACATAACTTCAAAATTAATTTCTGAATGTTTAAGATAAGATGGATATATATCATCTTTTAAAAGCTCAAATCAAAAAACAACTTAAAAGCTCAAATCAAATAACATTTATAATCTAAAAAACCCAAATCCAAGAACTAAGCTGGATATATATATCTACTTCAAAACATATAACTTTAAAAACGATATACAACTAATGATCTATTCCAAAAGCCTTAAATTTAACTTTTTGGTTCTTGTGTGTAGCAAATACAAATGGAATATTCAACACTACAAAGCTTTGAATGTCATCTATATCTCATGTAAGCTCTCTTACACCTTAATCCGCTGCATTTAGCAAAGTTAAATTTGGATTTAATACCAATTCTTGCAGTCTGTTTCAATACTTTTTAACAAAGAAATGTAACCTGAAAGCTTAAATAAGATGGATATATATCCTCTTTCATCTCCAAATTGATTTCTGAAAGTCTAAAATTAACTGAATATGTGTCCTGTTTAACAAACTCAAATCCAAGAACAACTCAAAACTTAAATCAAATAACATATGTAATCTACAAAATCTCAAATAATAATGGTTCTAAAGATCTATTCCAAAAGCCTTAAACTTCATTTTTTTTGTGTAGAAAATTAAATGTGTAATAATTACCTTAAATGGACTTATTAAGATCGAGTACAAGCCTAGAGCAATGGATTCTTGTAAATATGTCACGATTACCTTCAATCAGCTCTTAAAATCAAGAAATCAATTCTGGAAATCGCGTACAACCCTAGAAATAACAATAATTAAAAACCATTACTTCAAACTAATCGGTTCTTGTGTGTAGAAAAAACAAAAATGTGATTGTTACCTTGGAGACTTTGAAAGGCCCTGTTGTTGACATCGATGGTTTTGATTTTCAGATACATGAAATCATTTACTGAGGGGAGCAGATTAAATAGATTAGAAGGGGAGCAGTTTGTGGTTCTAGCATAGGTTAGCAGTTGGGGTCACGTACATGTGTGTTGGTGCGCAGATGGTGTTAGCCAGAGAGAGGAAGACAATGAAATTGATGAGGTGTTAGGTGATTGTGTAGCTTGAAAAAAAGGGGAAGAAGACGAAGAATGGTGGTGGTGGTTGTGGTCTGGGACGAGAGCAGGAGTGAGAGGCGAAGACGTAAATGTGGTCTGCAATTTTTGATTCTAGGGTTACGAATAAGCAGGATATAAAACTTTGGAAAGGAATGGGGCGGGAGAAGGAAAAGACTGAAAAGAGAATAAAATTACTTTTAAACCCGGTTGTTTATCACAAACCGGGTTTGATTTTAAGAAAAAAAAACACGGGAATATCTAACCCCGGTTGTTTACATTGAAACCGTGGTTATTTCTTAAAAAAACAGGGGGACCCCGGTTTTTTAGTTGTTTTCTATATAACACAGGTCTATTGGAGGGGGTTGAAGGGTGTTTTTGTACTAGTGTATCTAACTCTCTCTCTACGGCATATCTTTCTTTCTCTAGTTACTAGTGTATAAATTTTTTTTAAAGTTTTTGCTTTGTTTATGTTTTTTGATAAATGTTAACGGTTAAAGTTTGTTATTCGTTAATTTTGTGCTAGCAATCCGTCTTGGTGACCCGATCCATCTTAGAAAATATTTCGAAAACGTAAGTATTAAATTTGCTCTAAAAAAGTGACACCGATAATAAAAATTCGTGGATCCGCCCCTGATTGCCACGTGATTACATGTCTATAAGATAGAAAATCATTCCAATTGAGCTTTTTTTATGGAAAACATCACCACCAAGATCACCATCCGAGAAACCGACCAAACTTTGAATTATTCTGTGGGTTAATTTAGATATTAAAACCTGAGGTGTGTTTTACATACATCAAGGATTATTTCATTTATGTATTAGGGTAACATTGCACTTTAAACTCTGATGTAATAGTCGAATACTTATAACCCTTGTAACACGGATAGAGCAAGACGTGTATTACTGCTATCTTTAGTTAGTTTGTGTGTTGTTTATGCTTATGTGATGATTGCCTAGCTTGATCTTGATAGTTTATATGATTATAAGCTAATTCGATGGTATAGAGGACATCTTTTTTTAGAAAATGGATCTTTATCGCACATAACATATAAAAATCCCTAATTTGAATTAATTTTTACCATATTAATTATTCGATATAGCATCTTTTGGTTCATGTATAGTAATGGGCAAAATCTTTTGAGTTAATTTCTTTCCATGTTTGGTTGTGGTCTAAACAAATCCATTTGAGTGTTGATTTATATAAATGTAAGAGTTGTCCATTGTCATCCAATCAATCAAAATAAGACACCAAAATCGCCAAACTTGATAACCATTTTCACAACCATTTTGTTTTCTCCCCCATACGTGAGCATCTTGTCAATTAATCATTTAGTTATATTTTTTTTATCATAATTATTCATGTGGTGTTTTAATTGGTCTAAAGTAAACCAAAAAAGGGGACTTTTAGGTTTCAAGCCGTTCTTAATTATTTTGAGTTTTTAAATTACAATTGTATCTATATATACACGTTTATTATAGCTATTATAAGGGATTGATGAGTATAAATGGCTTTGTTTTAATTTTTGGATAAAAGATTACTTGATACGGTTTTGTTTTGTTGCACTTGCCATGAAATTTTGTGGATGACTTTCAAATTCTTTTTTTATTCATAGTTGCATTAATTAATTATTGCAACAATTATCTCAAGCTAATGAGTAAGATCGATACGGCTTCCAATGTTTCTCAGTAAATGAAAAATGTTTGATTTATGGAACTTATGGTAACTAGGGTTGTAAATCCATTAACCTTGTATACTTTCATGTAAATGTTGACAAAATTTGTTGTGTATGTTTTATTTCAAAATGCAATCAAAGGTTGATTGTTCATAGTATGATTGGATGATACTGATAGTACAATACAAGAGAAATGTCATTACTATCAATAGCATCCAATCAACCTAACCACCACTTGGAATGTCGGGTAGTTCACATGGCATCTGTTCCAAACATGGATTCCAAAGAATGTTGAATTCTTCCATGACAAAGATGGCAAGATTCAAGTTGTGGATTGATTAAGTCTCAATAATGAAACTTGTGACAAGCTTCTTAAAGTTTGTAAATTTCCCAGTTTTAAAAACTTAATTTATGGGGTTCATAGATTTAACTTCAAATGCTAGTTATTGCTTAATTCATATGATTATTATTTATGATGTCCGGGTACAAAAACCATGTTATTAATTACTAGTGTATGCGCTTAGAAACCTTGTTGTTTACTTTGAATATTATCATCTATTTTACCATTGCCAGTTTCATTGTTTTGTTCCGGTTGTTTTCTTTTCTTTTGTCAGCTTTTCTCTTAGTTTTAGCTTCATCAAGTTTCCTAAACTGTAATAAGCTAATTTGTTGTTCAATGTTTTGTATTGTTGTTCGTTGCACTGAGCAACCAGTTGTATTGTGTGTGCAAAACAAACCTCACGTTTTAATTAATGAACCCAAAGTATAAATTACACAACTGATAGTGTACCAATCGTGTGTAATAGTTTCAAGAATCACCCAGATTTTATGAATCTCATGGAACAGAATAAAGAACGGAGACTCAACTACTGCAACGGAAACCAATATATAGCTATTTCGGATTTTTTTAAGAACCTAACAACTAAAGACGACAATAAAAGATAAATAGCTAAATGACTAAGATAAAGAATTTACGACAAGAATAAAACCAAAAACTCTATTTTTGATTTTTTCGAAATAATTAAATACTAACAATATCAACTAAAATTATAGTACTAACTAAGAGAAACAACTAAATCACACTAACTAACTGATATTAACGAAACTCTTAATTTGGAAATACGTCACCCACTTGAAATTCCGATAACTATGATCGATTGGCTTTACGAATTGATTGATAAAAGAGATCGGTAACCGATTATTAAAACAATTAAAGCCAGATCAATGGATTTAACCCGTTAATTAATTAATTCTTTTTATCACTATAAAACCCAATTTTAACAACTAACTAATCGAATCTAATCTCGATACCAATCACTTAATTTATCAACATGACAAGCGCTCAAATCAACCAATTAATACCGAAAGACTAACTCGACTAATCAGTTCACTTTAAAAACGAATTTCCAATGTCAGTCAATTCTATCGTGACAGTAATGCCTAATAATCAATTAAAACCGAAAATTATAATATTACAATTCACCGAACCATTTACACTTAAAGTTTCATAGTGTAAAAACACAGTGAGATTTACACTTAAAGTTTCAAACTTTAATCAACTTAATAAAAACGTAGATTTGTTATCAGTCATTTATAATCACAATAATGCTAATAAGATGATAAAAATTTGATTTTTATCAAGAATTAACGTTCGAATAACTCATACAACGGATTAAAGCCACGAACCTTCAATCAATCCATTAAATACCAATCAATAGATAGAAACATAGAAACTGTTATCGTGAACGTGTGAACAATAAACTACTCACAATTTATAATAAAAACAGAAAAGAAACATGAACTAATAACAATCATTATGAAATCCAAAAGAAAAAGGAACGAATGTACCGAAATCTTGCAAAAAGTGATGAAAAACCAGGAGACTATCAATCCCGAATGATTAATACACTAAAACTACGTTAAACCATGATACGTGCAAAATCATAGGTGTTTTTGTTATCATTTTATCTCCAATTTATGTGGTTTTCAGACCGAAACGTGTAAAAAATATACTATTTTTTTAATATGTAATATGTGTGTTGTGCAGGTCAGAAGCCAATACATCGACATGGGAACAGAAATCGAGGCTAAAGTAACGACATTTTATGATTCAGTCATCTTCCATGATCGAAAGCAAAATTTGGCGAACATTGATGCTACGCGCCCGCGTAGGACTCTCCACGCACCCACGGGCTAAGTCCAGTCAAAGCAAGTCACGCACCAGCGTGACTTAACCAACGTACCCGTGTGGGTTTGAGTCTGCTTAGTCCAATCAAATCATAAAATGTCCAATTCTGAAAAACACGAATTATACGTTATGGGCATTAAGAATGAAAAACATTTTAGTGGCTAATGGAGTTTCGGATTTAATAGAAGGAATTGGTACATCAAATAAGATTGATATTTTAAGGATTACCACAAGATTTGCAAATGCAAGTTACAGGATGTGAAATAGCAAAAGAAATTTGGGATTCGTTAAAATCAATATTTATTGGCACAGAAGATGTACAACAAGCGCACACGCAATAACTAAAATCAGAGTTTGAGAAACTAGTAATGAAAGAAGATGAGTCAATAGATGCATTTGTAGGGAGATTAATGAGTATTATTTCAAAGGCTGCAACACATGGATTAACATTTGATTAGCAAACGAAAGTAAGAAAGGTACTTTAAGTACCAGATAAATTTATACCAGTAGTAGCAACTATTGAAATGATTGCAGACCTTAAGACAGTAAAGTTAGAAGAAATTATCGGGAAACTTAAGACTTATGAGGAAATAATTAAGTTTAGAAAAAGTAGCCAGAAAGATTACAGTCAGAAGTTATTGTTCGCACATCAATGGAATGATAGAAGTTATGAACGCAACCATAGAAACAATAGACAAGGAGGTCATAATCAGGCACAAGGAAGAGGCCAAGGAAGATTAGCAAAAGATAGTAAGAATAAAGATAGTTAAAATAAAAGAAGGAGAAAACTTGGAGATCAAAGCTACCGAAGAAGTAATTGGAGAGTTAGAATGCTAAAATTGTCACAAATTTGGACACTACGATAGAAAAGAAATTGCCTCAAACCTTACTAAAGTAGACTTAGAACCGACATTACTAGTGGTTATTGATCAAGATTAGATCAATAACACAAGAAAAGAGAGAGAGAGAGAGAGGGAGAGAGAGAGAGAGAGAGAGAAAGTTGATCGGGATTAGGTCAACATGATAGATAGAGAGAGTAGAAATGGTCAGGGTTAGACCAAGGTCGAGATTAGACCAAAACAGATAGAGAAAACTGGCCGGGATTAGACCAAAGAGAGCATGATTGATCAGGAGTAGATCGTTTTTCTTAAAGCAGGTTAGAAAAACAAAAAACAAAAATTTGATTCAGCAAAATCAAATATATATATAGAGAGACAACATTTGAGAAACAAAAGCATAGACAATCAAAGAACCTAACAAAATTGATATTACACGAGCAAGAAGATGAAAGAGTTGAAGACAAACAGAAGACCACAAGATTGAAGTCAAAGACCTACTGAATAACAATTAAGATTAAGGGGGGAGAATGTTAGATTAATCTTGATTATGTAAATAGTTTATATATAAATATGTTATTATATAAAGTATAAGGACCTAGAATAGCAATTAGTAAAAATGAAGAGTTGCATCTTTTAATAAAAGTCACAACTCTTCGTAAAGTGTCACGTTCGAACCATTGTATCCGTTCACTTGCACCCTTTAGATTAGTATTTATAAGAATCATTGTCATAGACTGTAATTTGTGTATTTCAAGATTATTTCAATGAAAGTTTTTAGTTATAAACCTGTGAATGTTCTAGAGAGTTTTTCCAACAGAATCGCATTCCATGCATTTGAGCTCCCAACCACACCAAAAACGTCTAAAAAGAACTAAGGGACGGGTCTCAGTTGACTTTAAGAGTCAAACATATGAAACTGTAGATATGCAATTAAGGCGTGTTTCGGCATAGCATAGGATATGAAACCATGTAAAGCATAAATGAGATGCTAAAAATTGCACACACAAACTTCAATTATTATAATCAATAAGGTATAAACAAACTCAAATATGTTGACTTATAAAAAGTCAAAACTCAGAATAAAAGAGAATATCCTACGCCACACTTGACTCGAAACCTATGGACTCAATCATGAAACACACAAGGAAAAATGAAATCAAAGCAAGCAACGAACTATAAAAAAAAAACATTCTGAGAGTCACACTAGATAAATTAGCAAAAATCACACAAACGAACACACTAAAAACATGCAAATATAGCACTAAGAAATCAAACCAATATACAAGAGTGGCTTGAGTTATGAATGATTCTCAAGCAAGACTCGCCACAGATAATTAAGTTGATAAGTTGGCCAACCGAAGATCGGCCTCACAAACATTCAACTCAACACGAATGTGATATAACTTTAACCGATGCCTATTTACCTTAAAGTTACCATCAACTCCAACTAATTCAACTGTCCCATATGGGAATATCTCGGCAACAGTAAACGGGCTGGTCCAATGAGAGATAAGCTTACCTAGGAATAGTCGTAGGCGTGAATTATAAATTAAAACCTGATCGCCGGCCCTAAAGTCCTTAGGCTGAATCCGCGCATCGTGCCTCTTCTTGGTCTTCTCCTTGTAAATTCGCGACTCTCATATGCCTGTTCTCTTAAACTCGTCGAGCTCGTTCAACAGAAATTTCCTGTGATCACTACAGACAACAAATCAAAGTTAGACCATTTAAGTTCCAAGTAAGCCTTATGTTATAATTCAAATCGTAGATGACACGCCTTGCCATATACCATCGTATAAGGTGTGCAGCCTATAGGGGTCTTATAAGTAGTGCGTAACTCCCAAAGCGCATCTTCCAACTTATCTGACCATCCCTTCCTATGCTCTCCTACGGTCCTCTGAAGAATCCTCTTTAAGCCCCAATTTGTAACCTCAGCCTGTCCATTTGTTTGCAGATGGAAGGCTATAGCTAGCCGGTGAGTGACACCATACCGCTGTGGAATCTTATCGAACTGATCATTACAGAAATGAGTACTTCGATCACTAATGATCACTCTTGGTGAACCGAATCGAGTGAAAAGCTTCTTAAGGAAGGAACATACAACCCTAGCATCATTGCTGGCTAAAGCTTTCAACCCATTTGGAAACATAATCGACAGCAACTAGGATGTACTTATTACCACGAGATGAAGGAAAAGGCCCAATAAAGTTAATAGCCCAGACGTCAAATATCTCTCACATATGAAAGGCATGCTAAGGCATCTCATTTCGATTTGAGATCTTTCCCTGACGTTGACATGCATCACAACTCTTAACCAGATCTTAGGCATCTTTGAATATCATGGATCAGAAGAAACCGACATCAAACACTTTCTTGGTTGTCGCATTGGCCCCGTGATGACCACCTGTATGACCTAGGTGGCACTCACATAAGATTTGGAATGCCTCATCGCCAAACACACACCGACGAATGATCTGATCAACACGTACCCGAATTAGATAAGCGTCATTCCAGAAGTAGTTCTTAAGATCTCGTAAGAACTTCTTCTTTTTTTGATGACTTAACCCTTTAATCAACAACATGTTACCTGCTAAATACTTTGCATAGTCAGCAAACCATGAGCAGTCATTTGTTGCCTGTACAACACATAAGGACTCATCAGGGTATATCTCTTTGAACTCAGACTCATTCAATGGAGGCAAGTCTGAATTCTCTAATATGCTCAAATGATCTGCCGCCCGATTCTCAGCTCCTTTCTTGTCTTTGATCTCAATTCAAAATCATGGAGAAGAAGAATCCATTGAATCAAACAGTAGTTTTGTGGTGGCTTCTGAAACAAGTATCTCAGAGCCGCATCATCAGTATAGACCATTTTCGAGAGAACGAGATATGATCGGAATTTCACGAACGCATACACCACAGCGATAAGCTCTTTCTCTCTCGTAGTGTAATTATGTTGAGGGTCTATAAGACTCGTACTCGCAAACTATAAGGCGTGGAACCGGTTACTCCGACGCTGACCTAACGCTGCCCTAATAGCAAAGTTACCCGCATCACACATCAGCTCATATGGCAACTTCCAGTCGTGTTAAAGGACTGCAAACATTCATTATCGAAGACAAATGTTTCATCCTTCTCAAGGAGCTTAGTCATGGGGGTGCAGTGAGTGAGAAGTCTTTAATGAATCGCCGGTAAAAACCAGCATGCCCTAGAAAGCTATGAACCGACTTAACAGACGTGGGAGGAGGTTGCTTAAATATAGTCTCAACCTTAGCCCTATCTACCTCAATTCCCTTACTCGAGATCTTGTGTCCTAACACTATACTTTCTCGGACCATGAAATGACACTTCTCGTAATAAAGGACTAGATTAGTCTCCTCACATAGGGTAAGCATCTCTAAGTTAGTCAGGTAGTCCGAGAAAGAGTTACCAAACACAGAGAAATCATCCATGAAGACCTCAACACACTTCTCGATCATAATATTAAAGATGGCTATCATACACCACTAAAATGTCGCAGGAGCATTGCACAAACAAAAAGGCATGCGCCTATATGCAAATGTCCTATAAGGGCATGTGAATGTAGTCTTTTCCTGATCTTGAGGGCTAATCGGGATCTGAAAGTATCCTGAGAAACCATCTAAGAACAATAGAACTCATTTCCAGATAGTCGCTCAAGAAGCTTTAGTACTTCTTTCTTAATAACATCATGAATCTTCGGGTTCACTCTCCTTTGGGGCTGAATAACAGGCTTGATGTCCTCCTCCATTAGATTCTTTTGGGTACAATAAACAGGGCTAATGCCTCATTTATCAGTACTCTTCTATGCAATAGCCCGCTTTTGCTCTTTTATAATTCTTAAGAGTTGTGCCTTCTCTTGACTACAGAGATCTTTAGCAATAATGACGGGTAACTGAGATTGTCCCTCTAAGAAGGCATACTCAAGATGAGATGGACTCAGCAGTGTCATTAGGCTTTTGCATCCAATCATTCTAACCACCACTTGGAATGTCGGATTGTTCACATGGCATCTTTTCCAAACATGGAACAAGAAATGCTGAATTCTTCCATGACAAAGATGGCAAGATTCAAGTTGTGGATTGATTAAGTCTCAAGATTGAAACTTGTGACAAGCTTCTTAAAGTTTTAAATTTCCTTGTTTTAAAACTTAATTTATGGGATTTATAGATTTAACTTCAAATGCTAGTTTTTGCTTATTTTATATGATTATAATTTATGATGTCCGGGTACAAAAACCATGTTATTAATTACTAGTTTATGTGATGCAGCGTAGCAAATGATAAAACAAATTAATATATTGATTCTAAGAATTCTAGATTAAACACTACTAAAAGTTAGTTGATTCCTTAGAATACCAAACAATTAGGCTTCAAAAAACCGATAGACTTCGGAATTTGGAAAAAGGAAAAGTTTTCTTAATCGATAATCTGTTTTCTTACAATACTTCAACATATCTTATATAGAAACGGGAAATTAACGGGTAAAAAAACCCAACGAGACGACCCAGGGAACTAAAGAAAAAGGGTTAATTACATCAAAAGGTAATCTATTGTCACTATTTTTTCAATTTAGGTAACATAGTAATTTTTTTTCTATTTGAGGTAACATATATTCAAATCAAGTCAATAAAGGTAACCGTATCAGATTGAAAGGTAAATTTTACTGACATGAAAGTTTCTGTATCCGGTCATCAGATTTTTTAATATCTAATATTGCTTAATTATTTTTAAATTTGCTCAAAATAACAAGGTATTAACAAAAAGTACTTTTAAATTGCACAAAATAATGCACATCATATAATAATTAAACTGTCATTTCTGTAAAAAAAATGTTGAGTGGACAAAGAAACTGTTACGTCAGTTATTTTTACTTTTCAATCCCATATGGTTACCTTGATTGACTTGATTGGAAAGTATGTTACTGTAGGTCCCAAAAGATATCCCAAATATATAGCTTTAAGCTGTAGAGGGGGGGTGAATACAGCTATTTAAAAACTACACACAATTTTCTCAATGTTTGTATGTATTATCAACAAATGTTAATTACAAACGAGCTTGAATGCCGAAAGGTTCAAGCTGAGATGACAGATACAACAGTATGTTTAACATAGTCTAAGATAGACTTAAACCAGTTACAATGAATACACTCACTAAGAATCACTCACTGTGTTTACAAGACTCTGAGGAACAGCTTGAACAAGAACAGCTTAGACACTGAGCACTGTTTTATTCAAGCAGACTTGCATGCATGAAAGACACACTTGAATGCACGTTCACTCTTGGTTTCAGCACTTAGCTTTTTGGCTTAATCTTTCAATCCTTGGAAGTTTCTTTTTATACTCACTCAGAGGATCTAAGTGATGCTACTTCATTGGACGGAATGAAAAAGGAAAAGTCTTGTTGACAAGACAACATAAACTTTTCTGCACATTCTGAAAGCAGACTTGTCTTCATGTGGGCAGAACTTTTGTCTTTTCACTTTGTCTACTGTTGTATTGCCTTTAACTAAATAAGGAATGTCAAATTTGTGTTTTTCTTCCTTTGTTAAGGTCTATTTTGATATAAGAAAAAGGTCTGTCACCCTTTTTCAAATATCCTTTTGTCTTCATGTAACAGAACAGCTTGGGCAGACTGAGCAGTTCTGATTTCCACTTTGTCTTCGACTTTGTAAACTGATCTTGTAGTAAAAAACAATACATGAGGACTTGGAAACATATTCCATAAAGTGTTTAGCCTGTTCACAAAGAACAGGTTCTGTTCACAAAGAACAGACAACTTGTAAACTGCCCAAGCTGCTCACCAGTGTAGAGCAGCGTAGACAGTTTATGTCCAGCCTGTTCAGCAGACTAAACAGCTTGGGCAAACATGTCTTTGTTGCAACACATGGAACACATAGAACAGCTTCAGGCTGATATTGCAAATCATTTTCAGGTTTCAATAAGGCATATAACAGGCCTTAAATTCAACCTTCAAAAGCATCAACGGGTTTGATTAATAATCTCCCCCTCAGATGCAGAACAGGTTTGACTGAGGCCTTTTTATGCCTAACAATCTCCCCCTATTTGCAATAACCAGTCTAAGCTGGCCTTATCAAAAATCACTATATATTTTTACGGTACATTTGATGAAATAAAATTACAACATCAACATAAAGTAAAAGATCAGTTTATATATACACTGATTTTTTATTACATAGAACAACACATGTTCTTACAAAAGTACAACTGATGTACTGATGTATATTACAACTAATGCAAAAGAGAAAATTACAACTTATGTAAATAAAGTACAACTAATGTACATCAGATTTTGGACTGTTTTTGTTGGGAGCAGATAATGGTAAGCCTGTCCAACTAATGGACAGCTTCCATTCTTCACCTACCCAGATGGTAGATGGACTTCACTACAATGGAGGGGGACCTTCAAACATCTTCTCAAGTTGCTCTCTAGTATCCTCAAGTTCTTCAATCTCACTTCTTATGATCATAAACTTGGGATCTTCAAGTTCACCTCTCTCATAACAGCCTCTGAGCTGATCCCAGATAGCTGCTCTCCACCTGCTTGACTGCCTAAATGAAACTGCAAGTCTGAAGGCTACAAGCTGTCTCAGATCCACCTTGTATAGATCTGATGCTCTCTGAAAGCATTTCTTCTGAGTTAAGGGATCTTCAAAAAATGCCCCCAGCTCAGGCTCTTCAATGATCTTTCCATCTTCAAACTCTTTTCCACTAGGCAGGTTGTGATTAACTCCTTTCATCTCAATAGCATAGTCACCTTGTTCTATCAAGATGAGGAGTTGTTCCATCTCAGTGTCCTTCCTTGTCCTCCTGGCCTTTATTTTTGGTTGTGTCACATAGACACCTTCACTAACTTCTTTGGAGATCTGGCCAAGATTCTTCACTCTCTCCATCAGCTTCTTGACATATGCTCTGACAGTCTTAGCAGTTTCTGACTTAGACTCACTCAGAGCAACTACCAGCTCAATCCATTCTCTGTACCTCATTTGTGCAACATCAGTGTAGTCATATGTTTCTAGTTCTGGGCCTGCTGCACCCATTCTGGTTATTTTCAACTTCCACTGACTGCCTTTTCTTGATATGGGCACAACTTTGACAATTGCTTCATTGGCAAGCCTTCTATCAGCAACATCCTGAAATTTTCTTCTTGCCAGGTTGTCAAAGTGAAACTGAGCTCTTGTAGAAGGCACTGAAGTTTTGGTCACTGAGACCAGAGCACCTTTCTCTTTTTCTGCTTCCTTCTCTTCTGCTGATCCCTTAGCAGCTTCCAATATTTTCTTTTGCACAACCAGAGAGGACATTTTAACTTTCCTTGCCTCTTGAAGTGCAAAAGACTTAGCAGCTTTGGCAGATTCTTCTTCTTTCCTTAGAGCTTCCAGGGCTTGAAGCTGTTCTTCTTTAAACTCAAAGTATTTGTGCATAGGAAGACCCATTTCTTTGGCCCTGGCTTTGTGAAATTTAATCTCTGCTGCTTTCTGTTGTTGGGGATCAGTTGCTGCTTTTTCTTTTCCTTTAGCTGTTGTAGTGACAGCAGCTTCAGGACTTTCCTCCTCCTCCTCTTCTTCTAGAATCAGATGCCTCCTTCTGCTGCTTGGCCTGCCCTCAGGAATAAATTCCTCCCCCTTAGACTGAGCAGGGATTGGAGATTCAGCCTGAGTAGGCTGAGCAGCGTGGGAGGCACCCTCCATTGTACCTGTTGCAGATGCTCCTGCTGGTTGACCATTGAGTATTGCAGGCACTGATTTCTCCTTAGGAGAAGAAGTTTTCGCCCCCTTAGACTTAGTCTTCGAGGCAGATGACTTCTCCCCCTTTGAAGGACATGTACCAGCACCTTCAACACCTGGTCTGCCTGAAGACACGAAGTCATCAGGCTTGCCAGCAGTTCTGGCAGCAGGCCTGGGGCCAACAAGGCTATTCACTAAGAATGCCAAGTTGTCCTTCACCTCTGCAAGCTGGGAAAGACAGGTTTGAAGAGAAGAGGATTGGTTATCAGCAAGGGAGGTCAGATTAGCAATGTTTTCCCTATCCGAAGCTGTGAACAGCAAACTTTGATGCTGTTCAAGATGTAGTTCTAGAGAATCTTGCACATCAGCAAGGTTTGATGACACAGAATTGGATAGGGAGCCAATGAGTGTGTTCAAGCTGGCCAGAGTATCAGGAAGTGTAGAATTGCAAGACGTTAGGAGAGATGACAGCTGTAGAGAAATAGCTGTCATTGAGGACACAGAGTCCTGTTGTAGTGAAAGAATTGAGGAGAGGGACGTGGATACAGTTTGCAGCTGTGCAGTGAGTGCAAGCAGCTGTGGAGAATTATTAGTTTGTGGAGTGGCAGGGAAGGAATCCTTGAACAGATCAAAGAATCCCTTAAGCTGTTCAGACACAGAGTCTGAAATAAGAGAGGAGAGTCTGAAATAAGAGAGGGTAGAGAGGTCATAGTAGTTTCTAAAGAACCAACTTTGTTGGTCAGCAAAGGCAGGTCTTTAGGGGATGGAGGTGTATGGGTGGACTGTTTAGATTGGGTTGATGGAGAAGAGGATGATGAGGCTGGTGTATGAGGATGTGATGGAGAGGGAAGAGGAACATTTGAGAGAAGCTCCATAGCCTGGGCAAAAGTAATGTGGCCCAGTTTGGAGGGGTCAAAGGGTCCCTCAGCAGTGGCTGTAGCTGCATCATCAGGAGAAGGGGTTGATGTTGGGGGCCTTTCAGATGCTGCTTGTGTTGCAACACCTTCATGAAGGCCATTGGGTGTTCCCTCTTCAGTGCCTTGATGGAAAAGCACCTCATCATGGGGAGATGGGATATGCATTTCAACATCAGCAGTGGTGAAACCTGCTGATGGAGTTTGCATAGAAGGAGCAGCCTCACCAAAGGGATGGTATGTTCCCTGAGGTTCATCAACTTGGGTTGTTGGTCCCTCAGCAGCTGTTTGGTGTAGAACAGCTGTATCATAGGGAGCAGAAATTTGAGGCTGAGCTGCTGATTGGTCTATACCAGCAGGGTGAACACCTCGTGCAGACTCAGGGCGTAAAGAAGTATGAGGAGGGGACAGTGTGGACTCAGTATGGAGTGGAGAGGGCTCCTGTGTTTCAATATTCTCAGCCTGTTGGGAGGCTAGAATAGTTGAGGTGGCTATCTCCATTTGTACAACTGGCTCCTGTTGGGAGGAACCAGAGGGTCTAGGCTGACTCTAGGTGGACTCAGGTTGGAGTGAAGCAGGCTCCAATTGTGCTGAACCTTCTCCCAAAATAGGAGAGGGAGCAGGGGTGGCTTTTCTTACAACTGAACCCTGTTGAGAGGGAACAGCGGAGCTGGTTGTTTGGGCTGGTTTCTTTTTGGCTAGAGATTTGCGTTGGTATTGGATGGATGAAGTGGGTGATTGTGGATCCACCCTCACATCAGAGGTTGCCATGGTCCTTTTAACAAGTTTGGACCTGGCTTTGGATTTTTTCTTGGGAGCAACTTCTGGATCCACCCTCACATCAGAGGGTCCTTCCACCAATCCTAATAACCTCCTCATTGGTGTTGACAGAGGAGGCTCATTTGGAAGAACAGCAGTGTAGAAAACTCTATTCCCTATCACAGGGAAGGCAGCAGTATGAAGTAAAGGCTGAGAGTTGTACAGGTGCTCACCACAAATGTGACTGAAGATGAGGCTCAGAAACCTGGGGTATCGAACAGCAGCTGGTCTTGTCTCCTGCTGCACCAGGTTCCTCAAGTTCAGGAAGATCCACTTAGCCATGTCCATTGTAGTCTCATCCACCAGCTGTAGGACTACTGGGATTTCATCACGGCTCAGTTGGTCAAATGAACCAACTTTGCTGCTGAAGCACATCACCACTGAGGCAAAGAGAAAACAATAGGTAGGAGACAGATCCTTCCTGAACAGCGTAGCTCCAATTTCGGGTTCTGCTACACCACAGAAGCGTAGCAAATTTCCCATTTGTTCATTTTCAAGCTGAGGCATGTCATATGAATCAGCAATGGGCAGATGAAGAACCTCCCTGAGAAGATCAGTAGTGATCTCAATGGTCTGAGTCCCATTGAGAATAGTCCCTTTGATGACTTTGGTGTTGGGGTTGTAGGCACAAGTGTACCAAAACTCGTACACCATCTCCTGGTACAGGACACCAGGAGTAGCAGTCATGGCGTAGTTCAACGGATGAACTGTCAAAAACTCCACCATTTGGTAATAACCTTTCCCCATATAGTTTTTGGGGATTGTGAGGTTGGCAATGTAGTTAGTGGGTTTGAGGGTTAGCATTGTGGTGACTGATGAGTGTTTCTGCACATCATCACCTACAAAAACTGGTAGAAAAGGGTTGTTTCTGTGAGCCATTTTGGAAGTAGTGAGAGTAGCAGAAGCACAAGACACTTAGTCGATTTTTAGGGTTCTTAGGAGGTTTATGGTAGTAGTGAGGAAGACGAAGATGAAACAGTATGAGGTATTTATAGGATTTGAATGTGAGTGGGTATGAGAGAGAAATATTTGGGCGGTTGATTTGAAAAGGTCGTTAACGGAAAACGGATAGGTTGTCCATGTCAGACCGTTTGTCAGACCACTTGATTCCTTTTTAATCACTAACACACGTAACCCACATTATCCGCGGTAATTAAGTTAAATAAAAACAGAAATTAAGCAACTTAATTGTGAAGAAAGGTAATTAAAAACTGTTGGTCTAAGCTGTTGGTCAA
>JAANYP010009290.1:0-14611 GCA_020465985.1 Centrapalus pauciflorus
TTGATTACAATGGCAACATCTCTTACTTCTATCACGTTTATTTGTTCTTGACCTCAAGTATAGTTCATTTAGTTCATCTTCTCCAGACTTTAAAATCTTTCCAATAGCTCTTTCTTCATGATTAACATGTGGTACGATATCAGACTCACCATATTGCCTACTAAACAACAACTTGAATTGTTCCCAACTAAAGGAAGCAATCAACTTGGATCCAATTCTTTTTCCCAACGGTCCCACCATTCCTTAGCTTGTCCAATCAATTGATCCTTAGCTAAAAATACCTTATACTCATCCTTACAATTCATCTCTCTAAAGATTTGTTCCATAATTGTAATCCACATTTTTTTGCTTCCTCAATTCTCAGAGATCCAGAGAATGTGGGAGGTTGCCAGTCCTTGAGTGATCTAACTACATACTTCATGTAATTCTCATCAATTCCGGTTTCATAATCAATCTTTTCCTTGCCCTTGTCTTTTCGTTTCGCTTTATTTCTAAGGTTTATGTTATCCACAACATAATTCCTTTCATATTCCCTCTTTTCTTTTCTCTTGTCTTTTTCTTTTGGCTTTGGCCTCATCTCGCGCCCGAAACTGATCCTGAATCATTTTGTTCTGTTCAGCCATCAAGGCTAACATCATTTCTCTTGCTTCTTCAGGTGTCATTCCTCCAGACATGTTCTGAAAATATAAACATATAACTTGTTTAGTAACATGTCATCAGTTTAAAGACACCACTCATTTGTCCCGTATGATAGTCAATCTCTTATAATTACTATATCATAACCTATCTTAGTTCAGATCATTACTTAAACCACTACATATCATTACCTAATGTTTGAGATCAAGACCTCACGGACACTTGAATCTCAAACAACTTCTCTGATACCATCTCGTGTGACACCCTTGCCACAACAACCACCAATTACAATACACCCAGGATTAATCACCAACATACAATAACATAATGATCTGATAACCTAAATTAAGTACGGAAGCATTAAAAACATAAATAAAGTAGTGCAAAAAGTGTTAAACACCCTACGGTGCTATAAGGTACCAAGTCTAAGTCTACACACCCATACATTTATTACAATCATCCAGAATATATTACAACATTGTCCAAATCACAATTACCGATCAAATAGTGCCGAGTCTCCCAAATCTTCCAAACGACCTAACTAGAAGGTCCAGCAGTAGACTTCCCTTTTCCTGTAAAATAAAAATCAACAACTGGGGAATAAGCGGATGCTTAGTGAATACAGAGATTATGCATTTTATAAATTTTTATGAAGCCCAAGGATAACACAGATGACCAACATCGGATATCCTCTTCGTACACAGAGTACGGACCAGAGCCGCAGCCCCTTCGAGCTCAAAGCTCGGCATTTAAACATACCATCTGAGACAAACGTACGATCGGGGATGACATACTGCCTACCGGGCCTAGGAGGGATCAGCTCCAGGTCATATAGCACAGTAACATCAGAGTAATCGATGCGACCCACCGGTCCATCACTAGATGCACAACAACCGAAAGGACATGCAACAAGTAAGAATGTGCATCTAAATCTACGCAAGTTAGTAGAATTTCAAACAATCAATGAAACAACAAGTCTCAGCAGGCAAAGCTTCCATAAAACAAATATAAACATGCGAAATCTACTGTACTCACTGTGGGTGCGTAATTTATCTTTTAACCGATATTATTTCTCTTCGGGCTTTCAACCGGATCCGCCAAGTACCCCACTGTGGGTTGAACAACACCACAAGGGACCTGTTAAATTAGTTACAACAATATTTCAAGTCAAAAACTGTTTAAATCCATAAAACCAAGTTTCGTAAATTTTGCAATATTTTTCCCCATTTCGGATCCATATCCAAATTCGAACCTCAACTAAATTTGAACCCATTTCAAGTTCACACGTTGTCCTTTGAATAACTCTTGGTATTTTAGGTGTTGTTTATGAGTTTCATTCAAAATACTTGAGTTTAGAGAGTAGATTTCTCATTTTTAGGCATTAAACTCGAATTTCGGGGGTTAAATTCGAATTTCCTTCGAATTTAATGACTAAATTCGAATTCCTAAGGGTAGATTCGAACCATATTCGAATCTATGGCATTAGATTCGAATCTATGGTTGTAAACTCGAATTCCTGCTCGAATTTAGTAAAAAAATCGAGTTTGTTCTTGCATTTCGACTCTGTTCTTGGCATTTTCGAGTCTGTTCATCCTTATAACTTAAATCCTTCATTTTAAGGCCTAAAATCATGAATATATCAAGTATTATACCTAGGTTTGATTTTATTACACATATACTATCTCATTCTTGCAAGATTTCAAGCAAAATCGGCTTTAAATCGCATAAAAATGACAGATTCGAACTTATGTTTTTCAAAACCGAAACACAAAATCTTAAAAGAGTCGATTCTTACCTTAATCCGTATGAAATCAAAAATCCAACCGTAGATTGTTGTTGTACTCCTCGAGATCTTTTCGATGACGTATAAATCTCGATAATCGGCCGGTCGGTTTGCAAGATATCTTAAAGAGAAGTAGAGAGTGTTTTTCTAGAGAGAGAGTGTAGAGAGAGAGCGCATTTGGAGAATGAAAATGTATTTGGCCTTTTTATTCCCATCTTTCCCATTTTGGACATTTCACCCCTCAACTTAACCGGTTCCATAAAATACTGATTTATTCTTAAATTTATCATTACTAACTTTTATAATTCATAATAATCATTTCAAAGTTCTTAAACTTTTTAATTTTCTTAAAACAACAACTAAGTTTTTAAATATCCCCAAATACATAATCTTTGCTCATAATTCAACTTATTTATAAATTACCTGTCTAAATATTTCTTAAATCACCGTAATTGAATTCGGGGATGTTACAGTAATAAAACTTAGGTTAAAATGAATCAGGTAATTTCATGAACCTAGGTTAAACATAAATATTCAATTCAATTCAATTGCATTTCATGAATAATAAAACTTAGGTTGAAATTAATCAAGTAATTTCATAAACCTAGGTTACATACAGATAAACAATTCTTTTCCATTAATCCATGAAATTACATGAATAATAAATTAAAAGTTAGGTTGAAATTAATCAAGTAATTTCATGAATCTATGTTCATAAAACACTTAACAGCTTGAGAAAATGCACTAACAGCTTGAGAAATTGAACTAACAGCACGAAATTTGCAAAAACATAATTTTTCAGTTTAACTCAATTAAATAATAACACTTAGGTTAAAATTAATCAGGTAATTTTATGAACCTAGGTTGGTTATATACAGATATTCAATTCAATTCAATTGCATTACATTCCATGAGTAATCAAACTTAGGTTAAAATTAATCAGGTAATTTCATGAACCTAGGTTATATACAGATATTCAATTCAATTTAATTGCATTCCATTTCATGAATAATAAAACTTAGGTTGAAATTAATCAAGTAATTTTATAAACCTAGGTTACATACAGATAAGCAATTCATTTCCATTTATCCATGAAATTACATGATTAATAAAATAAAACTTAGGTTGAACAAAATCAAGTAATTTCATGAACCTAGCTTTATAAAACACTTATGTAATACTGTATTCCCGTATATTTTCAGCACCTTGATGATTTTCTTATCAAACACATGAAGAATCAAGCTCAATAAATGTGTAATGATAAAGAAGAAGACAATATGAATGTAGAGAGAATAAGACAATATGGCGGCTTTATATTCAATTCAAATGTCAACCGTGTGGTGAAAAAGTAACCCTAGGAGCCTTTTCTAGGCTCCTTTAATTAACTTACACAACATGGCACTTTTGGCCCCTAGACTTTTGCATAAACATAAATTACATAGAAATTAAATACAAGACAAGATACAAAGATAATAAATATTACAAAACAACTCCTAGGATCGAAATAATAAATCTAACAATCTTCCCCTTTTCGATCACTTAGGAGGTCCTGGAACTCGGGCGTGGTCAGTAGATTCTCGGAGACCAAGTATGACGTCGAAGCGTCTGGTTACTTGTCTCAGATTTAGCCTTTCGTTCAGGTATTCTATGCCGCTGAGTGTATCCTGTATTTCCTTTGGTGAGCATCTTTGTTCAGGATCAGGTTGAGCATCATAATATTGTACTTTCTTTGTAAGAGCAGCTCGAACCAATCTAAGTGTACCATCGGAATAGCAAGGAAGATCCTCAAAGCGCATATACCTTTTGTAGCCCTTGTAGTTTACAAAAATGACACCCGGATCCCCAGAAAGTACAACTCTGTAGGCCGGGTGGTGGGCTAGGAGAAAACTATCTTGTTCCGGTGCTCGTAGCCCTACCTTAACCATAGCACTTTCGATCGCCATCTGAAAATCTCTTAGGCACATTATGATCGATCGGCGATTCATACTTCGAACTAAGGCACCCAAAGCAGTCATGCGAGACATATGTCCTTTAATGCGATTTTTCAATCTCTCGTGTAGGAATTCGACATCGTCCACATTTATAAAGTCTAGGTCATTCTCGAAGAACTCATCAGCAGTGCCATCTTCTCTTTCTACTTGAAAGGCGGGATAGTATACTTTAGCTCTTTTGCACATGGTGATAGAAACGAGTTTCTTTATCTTCGATTTGGACACTTTTGACCTTCTCTCCCTGAGCATCAGTTGATAATATTCTGCCTGTTCAGCTTTGGTAACATTTGTGAGTTCAATGAGTAGGCGTCTGCTGAAGGCTCCAGGTTTCTTTTGTAAGGATGGAAACGTCGAGTTGCCAGTTATGTGGGATGAACTCGACAAACTCGGCGTTGGGTAGGATGGATTCCTCGGGTAGCTGAGCATTGTTATTTAGGATGGGAGGATGGGGTACGGTGAGAATGATTTCGGGGTCCATTATCCTGCAAAGTGCAACAAAGTTAGAATCCTAAGACTTGAGTTGATAATGCATTGATGTGAAGTCTAAATGAGTGTGAAATAGAAATTGTCTGATCTGTTTAACATCGGGTCTTTATTAGCAGAATAAAATTCCACTAATAAAGTCCAAAGTCAATCGTTAAGAGACCGATGTTAGATAAGACCGTTTCACTCAAACACTGATCCTAACTCTAATCAATGGTGCACTTGGATGGAACTATTTTTGTGATTTTTGAATTTATATGAAAATGCAGAAATGGAAAAATGAAAAATTAAAAAAATCCTAATTGTTGGATTTCGGATGGTCCGAATTCGGATGAACAGTGTCACCAAATTCGGATCAGTCCGAAATCGGATGATGCATGAGTGATGTTTGGGGGGTCCGAATTCGGATGAGCTGAAAACAGGAACCGAATTCGGATGATGGTCCGAAATGTGGGCATGGAATGAATGAAAGTGGGCCGAATTCGGATGGGTCATGGAACATGATCCGAATTCGGATGATGACTTATGTAAATGCATGAAATGATATGGATAGGTCCTGAGTTCGGATGGCACCCAGAATTCGGATGGGAACCGAATTCGGATATCATCCGAATTCGGATGAACAGTGGAAACATACTTAGACTATATTCAAGTTTTGAAAATCTTGGCCCTGCTTTGAAGGTCCGAATTCGGATCAACAGTGAACCGAATTCGGATCAACAGTGGTCCGAACTTTGGTTTTGTACTTTGAAAATTTTGAATCTTAGTCTAAGTCGGACATCCGAATTCGGGTGGTGGTCCAAATTCGGACATCCGAAACTGCATGAGTGCAGTTAATGTTCATGCAAAAATAAACGTGAACAGTTGAAGTGTTAATGAAAATGCATGAAATTACAGATCCTAGTCTAAAACAAGTTACTGAACATTTCATCTAACTACAACTAAAGAAAAATAACACATTTCAGTACCTAAAATGAATAAAAACCGAAAATAAAAACTACAAAAATTTTGAAAATCAAACAAGCAATATACGAAGTTAAAGACTGAAATAAAGATAGAAATATGTTACCTGGTAGTGCCGAAGTAGGAAAATGCAAGAAAAACCGAAGAAGATGAAGATCGAAAAGCTTCGAAGGATGATAATGGTGGTTTCGGCGGTGGTGTCGACGAGAAGGAAGGAAGAAGAGAGAAAGGAGAAGTCTTGAAGATGAAGAAAAGTGAGAAGTTGACTGTTGACCGGCTTATTTAAACGCGTGCGGGTCGTGGGTTGGGTCAGAGGGGATCCGCGCCCAAATGGAGTGTGGGCCGCCGGATTGGACTCAACAAACAACAAAAACTTAAACTTTTGGGCTATTTTTATAAAATGAAACAAGGTTAAAAAAATTGGGCCAATATATTCCATCTTTTTGTGATTTTCTTTGAAACAAAAAAAATGAGCAAAAACAAAGTAAAATATTTTTGATATTTTTCTGAAATGAAAAATAAAAAAATAAAATAAAGTGAAGTAAAATATTTTTGGTTTTTCGATAAATTTGAAAGTTAAAATCTTTTTGTGATTTTCTGACCCATTAAATTAAAAATTAAGACCAACCTAAAATTTAAAATTTAACTATAAAAGAAATAAAGAGAAAAACACAGAATTATAAAACTTAAAATTCTAACTCTACTCCCCCTCAAATAAATACCAGTTCTTTTCCTTTTCTTTTACAGATTTAAATCATGACAACCCTTTTTAAGCCTTACATACACAGACAAACCTGGATATTGTTTGCATCCCACTCCGTGATGAACAATTCACACAGCAATTTATCAGGATCATTAATTATTAAAAATATACGCAGATAAGGAAATATTGAGTTTCAATTTTGTGCCACAGTCCTTAAATTTAAATAACAGATATTTTCTAAAATAAAGGAATTTCAATCATGATAGATTGAAATAGAAATATTTAAGACAATATCTGATATTTAATTGGAAGGCGGATTCAACATGCCGATATGGGATACCAAAAACTGAAAACGGGGTTCGTCTAAAGCTTTAGTAAATATATCCGCAAGTTGGTATTCCGTGCCAACAAAATACAACTCAATGGTTCCCTTTTCCACGTGATCTTTAATAAAATGATACCTGATATCTATGTGTTTTGTTCGAGAGTGCTGCACGGGATTGCAAGAGATGGCAATTGCACTTCGAGAATCACAATAAATAGGGATATTGGTGAGTGAGAACCCATAATCGCGTAATTGTGTTCTCATCCACAGCACTTGAGAGCAACAGCTTGCAGCTGCTACATACTCAGCCTCAGCTGTAGATGTGGAAACACAATTCTGCTTTTTGGAAGACCAACTCACCGGTCTATCTCCTAAAAACTGTATTCCTCCCGACGTGCTTTTTCTGTCAACTCTACAACCTGCAAAATCAGCATCTGAAAAAGCGGTAAGATCGAAATCGGTTCCCTTTGGATACCATAGACCAAGTTCGGGTGTACCCTTAAGATAACGAAAAATGTGTTTTACCGCAGTTAGGTGTGATTCTTTTGGGTCGGCCTGAAATCTAGCACAAAGACATGTTGAAAACACTATATCCGGCCTACTGGCAGTCAAGTATAGTAAGGATCATATCATCCCTCTATAAGTTGTAGACACTTTTCCCGGAAGGATCGGTGTCTAACTTGCAGTTGGAAGCCATGGGAGTTGCGATACTCGTGCAAGAGTCTAACTTATACTTCTTGAGAATGTCAAGAGTATATTTCGACTGGTTCACAAAAATCCCATCCTCAAGTTGTTTGACTTGTAATCCGAGGAAAAAGTTCATTTCCCCCATCATACTCATCTCAAACCTGGACTCCATTAGGGCTGAAAAATCCTTACAAAAATTACTGTCAGTAGATCCAAATATAATATCGTCGACATAAATCTGTACTAGCATTATATGTGGGCCTTCCCTTTTAGTGAACAGAGTTGTGTCCACCACACCTTTATAGAAACCGGCAGAAATAAGGAAATTCGAAAGACTATCATACCATGCTCGAGGTGCTTGTTTTAAACCATAGAGGGCCTTATCTAGCACATAAACATGGTCAGGTTTATGTGCATCAACAAAGCCTTGTGGTTGTTCAACATACACTTCCTCGTTAAGTTCACCGTTTAGAAAGGCAGTCTTGACATCCATTTGGTACACTTTGAAGTCTTTGTGTGCCGCGTACGCCAAGAAGATTCTGATTGCTTCGATCCGTGCAACTGGAGCGAAGGTCTCGTCATAATCTATCCCTTCTTGTTGTCGGTAGCCTTTGGCAACAAGTCTTGCTTTGTTCCTTATCACAATGCCGTTCTCATCTCGTTTGTTCTTAAAGATCCACTTCGTTCCGATGACTGTGCGGTCTTTTGGCTTGGGAACTAACCGCCATACTCTTAGCTGTTCAAACTGGTTGAGTTCCTCTTGCATTGCAACTATCCAATCCGGATCTGTCAGGGCTTCATCCACACGAGCGGGCTCTATCATACTCAAGAATGATGCGTAGAGACATTAATTAGCAGATGCCCTACGAGTTTGGACTCCTGTTGATACGTCACCAATGATTTGCTCTGTTGGGTGACTTCGGGTCCATTTGATCTCGTGTGGAAGGGGTGCTCGGGATGGAACCTCTGTGGTTAATATGGGGATGGATGAGGATTCATGGTCAATGGTTTCAAATGAAGGTACCACTGGTTCAGGTTCGATTCCCGAGTGTTAAGGTGAAGGAAGAATCGTTGGTATTATATGTGAGGGTATTACAGGAGTAGATTCAACTGCGGATGTGTCGGTGGATGATGTGGATGGATGAGGGTATGTTGATGAAGATGGAGCGGAGAAACTTTGTGGTGCAGTTGAACTGGAAGGATCACCTACATTATTGACAACATTAGACACACTAGCGTTAGGACCGAAAAATTCAACATAAAAAGGATCAAATAAATTAACCAAATTAGAAGAAGAAAAAGAAATGGGGTTATTCGAAGAGTCTCCAGGCATTTGAGTAATGCATGGTCCTGATTGATCAACTTCGGGTGCCAGTTCAGCCAACTCATCAAATGTGACGTGCACACTTTCATTGACTGTTCTGGTTCGGGTATTGAATGCGCGATACGCCTTCGAGTTGGATGAGTATCCAATGAAGATCGCTTCATCCGCCTTTTCGTTAAATTTCCCGAGGTTGTCTTTGTCATTCAGCACGTAGCACCTGCAACCAAATACACGTAAGTACTTGATAAATGGTACTTTATTCAAAAAGAGTTGGTAAGGAGTTTTGTTAAAGCGCTTATGGATGATGGAGCGATTTTGTGTATAGCATGCTGTTGATACGGCTTCGGCCCACAAAAACGGAGGTAGCTTTGAGTATGTGAGCATTGTACGAGCGGCTTCTATTAGCGTACGGTTACGCCTTTCCACGATCCCATTTTGTTGAGGTGTTCGAGCAGCAGAGTATTGATGTTGAATCCCTTTGGATCGAAGGAAGCCCTCCACTACTGAGTTCTTGAACTCCGTGCCGTTATCTGATCTGATTGATTGTACTGACAGCTGCTGTTGGGTCTCGACACTCTTGATAAAACCAATGATTTCTTGAGCTGTCTCGTCCTTGGAACGCAAGAACCTGACCCAGGTATATCGAGAATAATCATCAACGATAACCAACACATATCGTTTTCCATTTATGCTTTGAGTTCTCATCGGTCCGCATAAATCCATATGAAGTAACTCCAAAACTCTTTTTGTTGATGGTTCGGGCTTTGGTTTGTGAGATGATCATTTCATTTTTCCTTTCTCACACGTTCCACACAGATGGTCCTTTTCGTAGCGCAACTCAGGAAGTCCTTTGACCAATTGCTTCGCAGCCAGTTTGTTGATATTATCAAAATTCAAATGGGATAATGTTCGATGCCACAACCAAGAGTCTTTTGAAGAGGCTTTTGATAGTAGGAAAATGTTATCCTTCACTACAAGCTTAGCTACGTCAATGGTGTAAAGGTTAGATTTTCGGGAACCAGTTAAGATTTCTTTTCCATCCATGTTCTTAACACTGCAGTTCTTAGCCCTAAACGTTACTTCTAGTCCTTTGTCGCAGAGCTGTCCTATGCTAAAAAGATTATGAGATAATCCCTCAACATAGTCAACGTCCTTGATGACCAGATTATTTAGAACTAAGTCCCCGTATCCTTTTATGTGAGCCTGATGGTTGTTCCCGAATTTCACAGTTCTGCAATACTGTTCAACAACGTTGGACAGCAATTCTCTTCTTCCAGTCATGTGCTTGGAGCAACCCGAATCCATATACCAAATGGACTTAGCCTGAAAAACACATAAATTCATATAATGAAAAACTATATGCATTCAAACACACCCATTTTTAATTCACAATCAAACCGTGTTCTGAACCGAGATGTTCAGAAAACATGATGAGTTAAGACCGGGTCCTGGGCTGTGTGCACAGAAGCCAAACGTGTCGGTTTAAGCACAACCGACAAGCAAAAGAGCGGGTCCTAGTCTAAGGTAACTAGAAGCCATTTCTTTGAAGCACGGGTCTTGATCAGAAGTAACCAAGAACCATATGCATTAAGATCACACAACCTTGGGTACCCACCTCAATATGGGTCCCTTTTTGTTAGGATTTCCAGATTTATATGGCACGTGTACAGATTTAGAATCCCAACTAGCATTTGTGTGTGGTCCGGATGCACAACCCTTTGGAATCCATTGAAGATTGGATTTATTGGGTTTTGGAACCTTAGGCGCTGAAATTGCCTTCGGTTTTTGTCTTTTTGAGACCTTTTTGACCGTTGCTTTGGTTTTGAGCCTTGGCAACGGACACATCTCAATTTTGTTTGTGGCCGATGATGCACTAATTTTTGTTTTCTTTTTCCGAATACGTTTAACAGGATAAGTCACAAAAGCATTCATTTCAGGAACCTGTCGTCTATATTTAGTTGGACATAGATTAAACAAATCCTTGAAAGAGTACTTTAACGGAACAGTAGAATTTGGTACATCATTACAGACATTGTCACACACATTGTTACATAAATTGTCTTTAGAGATTACAGACACCCTATCTCTAGTAACAAATTCACTTGGCATTAAAGCCTTCTTCACAAAAAAACTTGTAAAATCCTGCATGGTGGTTTTTGGGACTCTCCTTATATGATCTGTAGGAACAAAACGATTAGAGTCAGTAAGCATGGAAGATTTAGACTTGACAGACTTTTCTTTTTGGTGGTGAGTGGGTTTCTTAAAAGACTTGGATTTGATCTGAGTCTTTTTAGGAACCTCATTTTTGAAAACTTTTGAGCACTCACCTTTGACAATGATAGAAGAAGATTCAGCTTTAGCCTTACCTTTATCTGATGACATACATGGAATATTTATGGAATGAGAAAGTGTTTGTTGTTTTGAAAGATCTTTCAATTGTTGTGAAACTATTTCAAAATTTTCTCTGTAGACAGTGACTTCCACAGCTTGTTGAAAAAATTGATTTACCAATTCTTCTTCTCTCTTAAGAAGAGCATCTTGAAGATCAAGTGCTTTCTCTTGAGACGACTTCAATTCCTTTTCTAAAACAATGATTTGTTGTTGAAGAACTTTTGCAGGAATATAAAGTTGAGGAGTTGATTTTTTACGGTTTCAGTAATCAATTCAGTTTCTGAATAAGTTGACGAGAGATCTTCCTCTAAAGTGGGTACTCTAGAATAATAACTTTCGTTAAGTTCTTCATAATGAAAAGAAATTTCTTTATCTTTACGCGCAACACGTTTCTCATTTTCTTGGTTTAAAACTTCTTTTGATGACTCAAAAAAGAAAGATTTAATACTGGCTCCCATATAATTCATGTCATAAAATACAGGTAAAACATTTTGTGCTTTTTCCAAATATTTAGGATTTTTAAAACCAATTCCTTGTTTAGAATGGTAAAACCTAGTTTCTTTGGGCTGATTTAAATGGATAGTTTGTTCTGTTTGACCCCTTTTCAAAAATGCATCGTCAAGGGTCTTTATTCTCGCGTACAAACTTATCCTTTCTTCTTCAATCATTTTGTATTTTTCTAAACTATCTATATTTTCCATATTTACCACATCTAATTGTTTTGTAAGAACAGAAATTTCTTCTTTTAAAGAGAGTTTATCTTTTGAAAGCGTTTCCATGCAAGATTCAAGGTATATATTCCTATCCTGAACATCTACTTTTTCTATTAACATCTGTTTTATAACATTATGATTAGTTAACCACTTTGAATGATATAATTCAGATGATTCTTTCAGAATATGAGCTTGATGTTCAGCCTGTACACACCTTGCAGTTTCAGCATTTAATCTATCTTGTAGATCAAGTATTTGTGTGTGTAGTGTACATTCATTATCTACAAATAATTTATTTACATGTGCAGGAATGTAACAGGAATATACCTCACTGGACTCGGATTCGGATGTGGAGCATTCGGGATCGTTGGTTGTAGCCATCAGACATGCTGGTGGATTTTTCAGTGTCTCCCCCCCTCTGCAGCATGATCTGAATTGTCAGCATTGAAATCAGCAGATGTCTCCACCCCCATACGATCAACCATATAGCAATTCTTGCCCTTGTCATCCTCGTCTTCAGAATCTTCAGCATCCCAGTAGTCCTCCTGGGCGACGAGGGCTAACGCATCCGCTTTCTTCTTGGCAGCCTCGAGCTTTCTCTCGTAGTAAGCAACGTCTCTTTCGAAATTGTTCTTGCATTCCCTAGCAAAGTGGCCCGGTTTGCCACATTTGTAGCAGAGATGTTCATCAGTGGCCTTCGGCTCATCTACTCTTGGCCTTTCCTCTCTTCTTTCCGCCGGCCTCTTGTCGGCCCGGCGGTGCTCGCGGCTGTCATCACGCCTCCGGTCCCTGCGGTCATCCCGACGATCATCCTTTCGATCGTCCCGTCTGTCATCCCTGCGATCATCGCGCCTATCATCTCGCCTTTCATAACGGCGATCATCTCGATAGTCGCGTCGATCGTCATATCGGCGATCATCCCTGTCATCCCTTCGGTAGTCATCCCTGCGATAGTCATCGCGGCGGTCATCCCTCCTATCATCTGAGTACCTCCGTGGACCGGTGTCATAACGGAGTTGGTTGTTGGTCTTGTTGGAGAACCGTCGCTGTTGGAGACGGTTGGTCCACAAGGCTATCTGTTCTTGTATCGAGGCTTCCTCCTCATCATAGACCTCACGCGGAGGAGAAGCATACCTGTACTGAGACGATGAAGAACCAGGAGCAAAAGATGGTGTCGGAATCTGCGTGTTGGTGATCAAGGCTAGCGAATCATTCGGTTTCAACCCTGTGTTGGCTGATAGCAGTAGAGAGGCCAACTGATTTGCCATCAGCTTCTGTTGATCCACGTCCCCTTGATATTTCTTGAGCTCCTTAAAGACGACATTAAAGGATACCTCAGGAATGTTCAGGACTCTTTTTGTTGCCCGACATGCAAGCTGCCACTCGGGGGCTAAGGCGGCAAAGAATTGGATGTTGATATCATCCCTATCCTTCTTGATGTGCAGTTTGTTCAACTCGTTAAGGACTGCACAGAACCTGGTGAATGTGGCTTGCAGAGATTCCCCTTCTTTGGCGCGGAATTCCGTAAACTTTGCCTTTGCCTCCTCGATTTTGGCACGATCATTGAGATCTGCCCCCAGCATTTGGACTTCCACCTCGTCCCACATTTCTTTTGCAGACATTTTACTTTCTACACCGACCAAAATATCAGTGGGGAGGGCTTGATAAATCAGATATTCTGCCCTCTTATCAGCGTGCTGTCGGTCCCTCTCGGCGTCATTTGCCGGCTCTCTTTCAACCTTTGAGGCTTGAACAGGGGGGTCAGCCTCAGGTCTGGCAGCTATCTCTCGATAGTAGATGACGGGTCCTTCGGATATAGATTGAAGCATCAGGTTCCCGAGAGGTTGCATTCCAACGAACTTAAGGAACCGGGATTTCCATTGTTCGTACTCATCGGGATAGAGAACTGGTGGTCTGTTCTCAGATCCGAGTACTAGAGCTTCGCGAGACATGATGATTATGTGTGCTGATTAAGAATATGAAGATCTTAGAGGTGGAAACTGAACACGGATGGGTTGGACTGAAAACAGAAGGTTCTGAATTCGGATGCAGTGACTTCGGATGACCAGTGTTTCGGATGAGGGAACCGAATTCGGATTTGGTGAATTCGGATGGGTTGTTTCGGATGGATTGATTTCGGATCTATGAACAGTAGTTCGGATGGTTATGTTTCGGATGAGGTTCAAGTTCGGAAGAGGTCCTAATTCGGATGAACAGTACTACGTTTGTGGACCAAGTTCGGTTGACCTAATTTCGGATGGACCTAATGGACCGAATTCGGATGAACCGAATTCGGATGAACAGTGGAAGGACCGAATTCGGATGGACCGAAATGAGTGAGGTCCGAAATTTGAAAAATTGAAGTACAAGTCCCAATAGTGAAAATGGAAAAGTTCGGATGGGACCGAAGTGAGGTCCGAAATAGGCTTATGGGGGGTCCGAAATTCACCTAAGTATGGTCCGAATTGGGCCGAAATGAGGTCCGAATTAGGATGATGTGAGGTCCGAAATTGGTGCCTAGGTGGTCCGAAATGCTACAGTAGTAATCCGAAATACAGCAGGTTTTTTACGATTTCTAAGGCAGAATGAGCAGAATTCGATTTTTATCAGTT
>JAANYP010009291.1:0-11122 GCA_020465985.1 Centrapalus pauciflorus
TTAGCTTAGCTTGTAAATTTTTTTTTTCTTTTCTTAAGTCTAGATTAAATTTTTGGTCAAAATTTTATTTTACTTTATTTTATTTTATTTTATTTTTACCTTAGTTTATTTTATTTTATCTTATTTAGGGTTAGTATAATTTTTACTTAGGTAAAAGGTCAAAAAGTTACTGAGGGTGCATTCAAAGTTGGATAAAATAAACATTGCGTGAAATATTTGTGCTTAGGGTAAAAGAATTGGCATAGTTTATCTTGTTACACAATACCGTAGAAAAAGGTTGAAAAAAGTTGAAGTTATTTCAAAATTTTCGAAATTTTTCTAAGTGTTTGGTGGTTTCGAGTTTAGGACAGACTCGAATATGGAAGGATTCGAATCTGTCAGTAGATTCGAGTCAAACCTTAGACTCGAAGGTTGGTAGTATAAATAGGTCAACAGTGAAGTCATTTATTTTTTACTGTTTTCGATTCTACTTCCTCGAATCTAAGATCAGCGATTTTGAATCTATCCTCGAGTCTACCGTATCTCTCCTAAACGACATTTTGTCGAGTTTCAAGCTAGTGTGTTCGATTCTACTACTGTATCTAGGTATAATCAACTTGATTGTACAAGTTTCATGTAGTTTTATGCACAATTTCAGGCCAAATCGTCGATTTTTGAAGTTTTATGGGTCAAAATAGGGTTTTTGCTAAATTACCAAGTTTGGACTAATAAAAGATCAAATTAAAAGCATAAATCAATGATTAGAACCTAGTTGAACTAATGTATGTGATTTACCAAGTTCAAAATGGTTAAAATCTTGGGTTTTTGTTGAAACAAGGGCCGACGGGGCTTCGAGTCTGTTCTTGGACTTTCGAATCTGTTCATGGTTTTCTCGAATCTGTCATTAGATTCGAGATGACCATGATATTCGAATCTGTCCATTAGACTCGAATAGGGACTCTTCGAATCTGTCCATTACATTCGAATATGGACACTTCGAATCTGTTACTTTCGAATCTGTACTTTATTTAATTTGTTTAATTTAAATTTTATTAAACTTGTGGAAATTTAATTGTGTTAGATTTTGTATTTAATAAAGTACAAAATAAAACAAATTTGAATTAAACAAGTTTATTGATTTTTAATGAGTCTAACAGTTTTATTTATTGTGCAGATATGGCGATTCGCGCTTTTGTCCCTAAACATAATATGGTCCTTAATCCAGACATGAATCTACCTGAGGCGCAGGGATTCCGCGAAGTACTGGATTTTCTAGCTGAATCAAGGATAGGACATGCACTATGGCATAATGTGCAGCTAGTGTTACCCTTACATCCGTCAATTTTATGAACATCTGCAAGTAGACAGCTCGGTCACTCCGACAGTTCTACGCACTCGCATTGAAGGACAACCGTTAGTATTTTCGGCTGATATGATTCGTCAAGTGCTGCAGTTGGGCACTCAGGAACAAGAAGCTGGTCCTATAGAATTTCCGTTGAATATAAGGCAAGCGGCCTTTCAAAGAATGGGGTACAGCCTCGATGTGACGAAAGTGTCATACATGAAAAGTGGTTTGATAGGACAATGGAGGTTTTTGGCGCATGCATTTATGATGTGCTTTGCTGCGAAAAAGGCTGGATTTGACTATATTGTCGCGAAGATTCAATCGGGGATTGTCGCAATGGTGTATAATCGCCCATATAGTTTTTCCGAGATGATCTTTTCGGAGTTTGTTCATCAGATATCTGCTCCCGAAAATCAGCAGTTTTTGCTCTATCCGAGATTCATTATGATGTTGATCAGACACTTTTTGCCGAACTTGCCAATAACGAATGACTTTCAAAGTGTCGCCATCATGGACAAAAGGATCTTTGCTGATTGTTCCTCACACCGAGGAAGATTGGCTGTTCCTGTTGCTCGTCCTTTGTTCGGAGCTATAGTGGATAGGGAATTTCAAGCCCCGGATGTTTCCAACTGGGCAGGGGTCGTTGAGTTTCCGCAACAACAACAACAGCAACAACGTCAACAGCAACAGCAACCGCAACGCCAACAACAGCTGCGTGCTAGGCCGCGTGATCCACGACGCCAACAGCAACAACCTGCTAGTCAAATTCAGGCATCCAGGCCTTCAACAAGTGAACAACCACAGGCACAAGAAGCAGGGACTTCAGGTGTAGTCCCCGAATCTGAGCAGCTTGCTCAGACCTTGGAGGAAATATGGTCTTCTGGTCCTAATGCAAATGAAGATGTGGCAGCAGCATTAGTAGGTGAGCTGCTTAGTCCGCCTGGAGATGAAGATGATATATTTCGTGATGTTGAGGAATATGAGCCACAGCAGGCTGATAACGTTTTGTCATCATCTGCAATCGAATCAGAAGAGATGGAGGAGTTAGAGGTTGAAGCTCCTGAGTCAGTATCAACTGAACCACCTGTTCAAATTGGAACTTATGGTTCGAGATTGATTATAAATGAAGGTGTTTCGAGGAGGCGCGTGAATAGGGAACAGGAGGAGTCTGATTTTGAAGAAGAGGAAGTTCCTCAACTAGTGACAAGGCAACGGGCCAAACGTCACAGGTTCATGCAAGGATCCTCTTCAGCTTCAGCAGAACAACCTGAAATTCCTCAACCTCAGGACCCTCAAACCACCATTCCACCATCACCACCTCATGATGAACCATACATCCCATCGCCGATCATTCCAACTCCAATTCAATCCATCCCATCAACCTCATCCTCATACGCCGACAATCAAAGGTTTCTGCAGCTAAAAGCTCGAGTTGACTTCCAAAATATCCAGATCTTAGGCCTAACAAAGGCAATCGGTGAGATTCAGACTCATAATGCAAATCTTGATAAGGAGAATGCCGATCTAAAGAAGATTGTGGAAAAAGTTCAGGAAGAGAACTTAGAGCTAAAAACCTTTGTTTGTGATCAGTCTGCTGAGATAAGGTCGATGCGCTCCCTAATTGAGCAGCTAATGAAAAATTTACAGGCTCAGGGGGAGACATCGTGCCGAGATCAGGAAGTGCAGAGAAGAGATGATACTGAAGGCGATGATCCCGGTGCAAATAAAGAGTTTGAGTCTGTAGATTTTCCTGCAGCTCAAGTTACACAAGTTGAGGGGGAGCCTAGTCAAGGCAAAGGACAAAGGGGTGAAGTTAGTTCATCTAAACAGCCTTCAGACTTTGAGATCAGTGAGATGATTGAAGCACTAATGGATCTTGATGATGACGCACTGGATGGAGGTTTTGATTATGAAGATGAAGAGCTTGAAGAAGGAGAGTTTATTCCGGAAGAGATAGTAGATTGGCAACCTGAAGATGAAGTAGTAGCTGATAAGGATGATGAAGCTGACGAAATAGTTGTACAGCAGAATCCTATCACTGACACTTATATGATAGATGGAGATAGAATTGTCGATGTTGACATAGTGAATGCTGCCTTGAATCCTAAGTCATCGACTGAAGAACCAGCAAGAGAGCTAAGTAACGAAGAAAAAAGGAAGCTATGGTTCAGAGCCGAAGAGAAGGAGTTAGCAATTAGGAGATCAACGAAAGTGCCTGGTACAGGGAAGCTATCTGAGCGAATCTTAAGTTGGTTCTTTGACAGAGATCTTCAACTTTTTATAATTAAAAGAAAAGACGGGCTTCAGTACATAAGGCGAACATTGAAAGCATTCAACACCCTTCCAAAGATTGAAATCACAGCGCTTGCATGGAAAGATCTGAAAAATATTGGTGATGATCCTTATGCGAATGTGATTGAAACAATAATAAGAAAGGAGGGGAGATCTAGGAAGTTTGAACGGTTGAGTCCAAGGGTCGGAAGAAGAGTCGAGGATAAGTCACGTATAGATCCTCTTACAGGCCGACCTTGGATGAGGATTCAGTACAAACCAGTGAAATGCCTGAGGAAGGTACCTCTGAAGAAAATGCCACAGAATGTTTTGCGAAATCTGAAGTGGTGGTATGCTGACACGGAAACTAGGGAAGCGGTTATGGAAGACTTAGAAGAAAAAGTTATTCTTAGAGTCTATGACCCGCTTCACCTGGTGAACCTATCTAAAGAAGACCTGCAGATTTTGTATAACTGTAAGATTTCCAGTGACGCACATATGGATACTGAAGCGAGTGAGTATGAAAATGTGGTAAAGGTATGCGTTGAAAAAGGTCTGTATGCTGGTAGTGTTTTGAATCAATAATAAACCATGTTCTCAAATCAAATGTGTGAATTATTAGAAGCTATCGTCAAGGGGGAGTCTGTTGGTACATCCCGTGTGACGATAGCAGTCTAAGTTGTCTTACATTGTGATTTAGCATATGTTTGGTATGTATGATTGATGTTTATCAGTGTTTGTATGTTTGAACTTGATGTAACGTATTACAAGAAGTTCAAACATAAAGTACAAAGATAAATTCAATCATATGTAATATCATAAGTTTCAAACACTTAGTTGTTTATGTAAAAGGCTAGATTCGAATTATATATGGGTTGACATTCGAATCTGTGATAGATTCGAATGTAACCATAGATTCGAAAATAGGCTAGATTCGAGACTGTCAAATGGACAGATTCGAATGGGCCTTGGGCCAGATTCGAGGTTGGCCCACAACAGACTCGAATTAGGGTCTATAATTAGGGATAGACTCGAATAATTAGAAGACTTTTTGCAGAATTCGTGAGGAATTGAGCAAGAGGCGATCTCGAGTTTATCAGCTAGGTGAGTGCCGTTTCGGAGAGAATTAGTACGTAGGATCGTTCGTGTGTCGTTCGTTCAGCGTCTAATAGTCTCCGTGTTTCCGTTGGTTGAGAGTTGGCCGTCTAACCGTCAACGAGGATTCCGCACTCGTTCACGGATCCGCGTCTAGATAGATCTTGCAGTGGTAGACCTTACACTGATGCAGAACCTTTTGGCATCAATTTGAATGTGGGGCCAACCAGCTTTGAAACCTTAGATGATGAAGCTACCTTGGGTTTGGGAGGTTTTGTATTTGCCTTTGGTTTGACCTTAGGCTGAATACATGCTTTATTTTTAGAAAGGGTCGACGATGCATTGTTTTTAGTTTTCTTTTTACGTACTCGTTTATCATGTTATGGAACGTATCTATTCATCTCGAGTACTTGACGTCTAAAATGAATGGGACATAAAGCAAACAATTCAGAAAATGAATATTTAAGAGAAGTATTAGAATCCATTACATCATATTCATTGTCTTTAACTAAAATCATCGAATGAAAAGAGACATAACTAGATGGCATCACAGCCTTCTTGACAAAGAAACTCTAGAAATCTTGCATTGTCCTTTTTAGAACCCTCCTTACATGATCTGTAGGAACATTCTGTATCCCCGGGCTTGGTCATCAGACAGGCTGGAGAATCTTCAATGATCTCCCCCTCGATAAACTCTGGTGATGGGTTGTCGGAATCATCAGTATCCGAGATGACCAACCCAATCGGCCATATAGTCATTTCGGCCTCGTTCATCGTCATCATTAGACTCATTGTCCACCCAGTAATCGTCTTGAGCCACGAGTGCCCGTTTCTTGAGCATAGCCACCTTTCCTTCATAGTAATCGAGGTCACGCTCATATTGGTGTTTGCATTCACGAGCTAAATGACCCGGCTTGTCGCTCTTGTAGCACCCTCTGTCATCCATAGTCTTTGCTGGCTCAACTTTGTATATGTTCTCTCATGTCGAAGGCCTTTTATCCGCCCTTCAGGATTCTCTGTTGTCCTCCCGACACTGAAACTCTATCCTCTCATTGTCTCTTTGCTTATCTCGCCTATATGAGCGGCGATCATCACGATAATCTCTACCGTCATCAAACCGTCTCTAATTTGTCCTCTCTCTACGATCATCATACCTCCTATCATCTCTCTTTTCTCTTCTTTAATCATCTATTCTTCTATTCTATCTATCCTCTCTTAACTCCTCCCGCCTCTCATCAGAATACCTCCATGGGCCCGTATCATACCTTAGCTGGTTGTTGCTCTTTTTTTGATGGAATCGCTTTTGGTAAAGGCGATTCATCACCAGGGCCATTTATTCATGTATTTCAGCTTCCTCAACGTCTAACGGTTCCCCGTAGGTAGGTATCGGTAATGCATATGGTGGGTAGTGGGGGGAGGATCCGTTTGAAATATACGCAGACACATGTGATGGTGGTTGAACCGACTCAGGAATAGTTGTTTTGTTGGAAAGCAAGGCCAACGGGTCATTGGTTTTGGAAATGTTATTGACATTTAGCAGTAAGATGTCATACAGTTGGCCATCTTCTTATGGGCATCTACAACACCCTGATATTTCTGCAACTCCTTAAAAAAAATACTAACGATATCTTGCTTGGTCGAGACCACGTTTGACTGCCCGACAGCTAATACCCCATTCTAGTGGTAGAGAAGATAGAAACTAGATGTTGATATCATCACTATCCTTTAAGATATGCAGCTTGTTGAGTTCATTCAATACAGTGCAAAATTGAGTGAAGGTAGCCTATAGGGATTCTTCGTCCTTTGTCCCAAACAATGAAAATTTGGCCTTAGCATCCTCAACCATTGTCTGGTCATTCAAATCAGCTCCACGTATTTGCATCTCCAGTTCGTCCAACATATCCTTAGCGGACATCTTTCTATTAGCACTCATAAATACGTTTGTGGGTAGGTCCTGATACAATAAGTGTGCTACTTTATGATCAGCAGCATGTCTTTCTCTCTTCTTGTCATCCTGTAGACCCTGTTGTTCTTTAGTAGCTGGGATTGGAAGAACAGTAATGGAAACTAAACAAAAGTAAGAATAGAAAATAGCAGGTCCTTCCTTGATGGACTGAATCATGAGATGTCGCATAGGTTGCATGCTAAAAAAGTTCAAGAATCGCTTTTTCCATTACTCGTATTCGTCTGGATAGAGAACTAGTGGTCTGTTATCAAATCCTAACACAAGAGCTTCTCTAGACATGATGAAAGTAGGTAGTGAGTGGTGTGAAAATAAAATGATCTTGTTGTGGGTAGAAGTGAGACCTTGAGACTCATAAGTCTCGGGGAGGGTTGTGCGATAAAAAAAGTGGACAACAACATTAGTAAACTTTTGTGTGTTAGAAAGGCTAAGTGTGTATGTGTAGCACCTAGATATAAATATGTGTGTCAGTGTTGTGTTGAAAGTATGTCCTTGAGACTATGGTGTTATATTTTCAAACACAAATAGAAATCAGTGAATCATTAATTGTGTATGTGTATCATTTGATTAAAGGAAACATAACAACAGTCGTGTGTATATATATATATATATATATATATATATATATATATATATATCTGCGTGTGTGTGTGTGTGTGTGTGAGTGATTAATAAGATAGAGGATGTAAGTATGTATCATAAAGTGTCTTTGACCCTGAGACCAAGTCTTGAGATGTTCACAATATGAATGGGCACCAGCTATATGTCACAGAGTATGATCTTTTGTGTGTGTTCTATGAACATTTATTCATCAACATTCATCTATGAACTTTGTATGTTGCGTGAATATGTCATCAAAACAATAGAAATAGCAAGTTACTTGAGTGTTTGAGTGCAGCATTTGAGCCTGTGACTTGATCTTAGGGTAGGGAGGAAAGGAACCCTTGGCCCTTGTTCTTTGGTCCTTGCCCTTGGTATCTGACACTGTTAAACTACATCTAATGAGTGTTTATGCATAATACCTTGACCCAAGATTGAGTCTCGGGATATACTTTATGTCATAAATGAATCAAATACATGTTAAAGTCTTGTGTTAAAATTTTAAAATGAAAGAATAGGTTCTGTGCATATTTAAATATAAGTCTCTACATGTTTAAAGGTTAATTATACGAAGTCATTTCTATGTGATTAAGTCAAAGTCATTTTTGTCTCGGGATGGTTTCACATGTTGAAGGCTATATATATATATATATATATATATATATATATATATATATATATATATATATATATACAGACACACACACGCACACATAGATATATATGTATGTATGTATGTATGTGTGTGTGTCTATATATCAAAGCTAATAAGATCAAGTTAATTCATGTCAATAAGTCTAAAACCATGCATCACTTGTGTGTGAGTTTCAATTGTGTTTTTAAGTCCAATTCTAATAGTAGTCATTATAATAGGTCCATTATATAGATATGCTTAGTATACATGACATAATATATCTATCAAGATCTAAATCATATACATAAGCTACAATATGTCATGAAGAACTACATAATCGTACAAGTGAATAGTAAAGTCATTAAATGACCATAAAGCTTTTGTGTATTTGAATGTCAAATAATGAACAAGTTCAACTGAATCCGAACTCAATAATAAAGTCAAATTCTTCCAAAAGAAAGTATAGTCTATAAAGACATAGTTAAAGCTCGGTCAACGCTACAAAAAGTTGGTAAACTCGGAAAGTCGAGAATGTCGCAGTATATAGTAATCCGAAATCATGAGATAACTCAAGAGGTGGAATAATACACTTGTGAAAGTCAAAGCAATATCAAATACGTTAAACAGTATCACAGTGAGTTACAGATTAATCTGTATACATGTTTGTCCTCGGCTGAGACATATTATTGTTCTAGCTTTATTTGATTGTCCTTAACTATACAAGCTAGAATGTAACCTATGCACACCATGGAAAGGTGTTGGCTTGTGGATCACGATTGCATGTTGAGATCATCCATCACATATTTAATCAGTTACTGTATAAAATATGATACTGTTATCATTGTCGTGTTTAACTAGGTTTGCTTTCATGTACTTGCTTCTTTGACATATATATCTATATTAAGTCCATCAGTCTTATGTTTGGTACATAATTGACCTTGTCATGTCACCAGTTCATATGAACTGATAGTTGTCCACTCTGATCTCTTCCCATGTTTTCGTACGGGTAGCTAGTCCAGTCTTTGGTGTATTGGCCTCCACCAAAGCGTGTGTATGGGTATTGACATCATCCAGTCCTATAGTCGAATGCCTCACTATGTCCGCCTGATGGCGGCAGCCTTGTTAAAATCACACTTAGCCCCACTTATATCTCACTTGTGTTCCGCTTTGTTTACATGGCATGTTAACTGATAAATAAATTCACTAAGTCAACATTTACAGTTGTTAAATCTTTTTCAGGTTATGTCAAGAATGAAAGTCAAGAGTAAAGGACAAGTTAATGCATCTACAAAAGATTACAAGTTTGGAGTTTGAAGTTGTAGGCCACTAATCAATTTACTGTTTGGTTCAGATTAAAGACTATCATTATGATAGTTTGGGTATTTACATCATAAATTAATGTTGAAGTTGTATTAAACTAGTCAATAGTACACTTTATAACTTTAAGTTCAATCTTGTTATGTAATATTTCGCATTGTTTAATGAAATATACCTTAGTTGTGATTGTTACTGTATTGCTACCTGGGACCTAGTCGTTAAGACTCCTTCTGAAAAGTTGGGTCTTAGAAATATCAACATTCACCATGAAATTTGAGTTGTAAGACGCTTTGTCAACTGATAAATAACGATTTGAATAACTTCAACTAATAACATAATATCTTGAAGTAATCCTTGTTCATTTGATGGTCTTTTGAAGTTTTTATGAATTTCTTCATTCACTAACTTTTGATGAACCTCAACATCCCGTCTAAATACGTTGCAAGCTCAGACATCCTAAAAAACTACTTTTTGTTCTTTTTATCTAGATACAAAATACCATGCTTTGGATACTTGAAAATGTCAACTCATTAAATTCCTTAAGACAAGGTTTGGAAGTGTTTAGATGATTTAATAGCACTCTCTTTCCTTCTAACTCAACGGCAATTTGGAAATTTTTGAAATACATCACAACAATCTGTCTGAACATGCATCTTGACAAAGTAGCAATAATAAGAACTCTTCCCCAATATCGGTTCTCCTTCTACACATAATGATCATTCTAAAATTAAACATCCTCAAACTCCAAATATTCCAAGGCAGATTCATCAAACTAGTAAACCTGATCATGATCACGTTACACCATCCACTCAGGCATCTTTATTCTCCTTATCTTCTTGCATTATACTTCCATTATCCTTACTATTCTATGAACTAATCGATCTCCATTTATTGGTGTTCCACCTATATCCCTCTTCTGCATGCTTGTAGTGTATTGAACTTTAGCTCCTCTCGAATATTCATCAGACAACATCAGTAACTCTCTATCAATCTCTAATGGCCCTCCCTTAAAAAAATCTCAGGTATCTGATCCTCCTAAAACTCATACTAGTTGATTCGTTCTTCAGATAACCCAAATGAGTTGGTGGTTTCTTTGTTGTCCTCTGCTCAATTTACTTTTTGGCACTTTCAATAAACGTTCAATTGTGGCATTCATTTTGTTCTTCAAAATCATTTGTCTTTCACCGACAGGAGACAGGTCTGAATAACTTCCAGACAATTTTTAATCCTTTGCCATTAAAAGTCTCCTGATATCATATTTAAAACTATCAACCACAGTTGTTTGGCGAGTTGGCTCATGAGGTCGGATTACTAAAGATAATGGTGACCCTTCTCTTGGTACAACATGGCGTGCTGGAAAATGAGAGCTAAGAACCTTTGAAACAATTAAATTTCCTATCCTATTTAGAACCACGATCCATGACCGCCTGATGTATTTCATCAAAAATGAATTGTGTGTAGTCATACTGATGGTCATAAGCAAAAGCAGCAAACATGGCGAGGAAATGAATGCTTGTGGAGTTGTAACCTGAATGCTTCTCGGTGAAGCAACGATTGAGGATATCGAAACACACATGCTAGTTGTAATCCTTTGTTTTAATATCTGATGACTTGGATATTGTGTCGTCGTATTCCATGTTATTAGACTTGTTGGAGTACGACAGAAGGAGAAGGGACTGGGGAAAAGTTGTATTTAGTTCGGCTGAAGTATTCAGAGGGTAGGCGAAGAATTTGGTGGATGGCTTCTATATTGTTTCTGATGGATATGTTGTAAATTTTCGTAACGAAGTGAGGTTCTACCTCATCAATGTATTGTAAGTGATGCCAAAATTGCTGTAAGCATATAGATGTCACAGAATTACTAGTTGTGAGGGCATAAAAGATGGGATGGCCTTTGAGAATGTCGAAGGTGATATCT